>JAATLQ010035025.1:8211-26193 GCA_013421005.1 Heliconius erato x Heliconius himera | reverse complement strand
AAAAATGCAAAAAATCATTAGACAAGGTGTGATTGTCAATCAGCTGTCACATCTATGATTTAAAATATGATTGATTTTAATCGATTAAGGATCTAAATCTTATTTTTTTTCATTTTTCTCCACTTCCAGAATGTCAATTAATTTATTATTTGCTATTCTAAAAATAAAAAAAAAATTGTAATTTTTTAGATCACATCTCAATTCTTTACGTGACGGCCCAAAAGTTTCATTCTCCTTTCAAATTAATCCTACGTTTTAAAATCGGTTAAATCACGTTAAAATTTCCAGTAACAAACATACATAAATGCATACGTACGACTAAAACTAATAAAAGCTTCAGCTTCACACTGTATCCCGTACATAGCAGGGCAGGCATGGAACCTAGTGATAAGACAGAATTCTGGAAGCAGTGCGCGTTGAGTGGCAGAACTCAACCCCGCGCTTTGCCTCGACACCAGAGCAAAGAAATAAAAATATAAATTATATTGAATATTTCATTTCCTCGCGTTTATAGTCACTCACGTGTGGCCCTGCGCCACGAATGGCCTCGAAATGGATAATAAAAAAAGGAAAATTATAGAGAAAATTATAACATAATTATGCAGTGCAGCTTAACAGTCGTTACAACTGTTTGTTTTAACGGACTGATGAGGTATCAAATTGGATTAAGTAACGAGAGTGCAACGCGATTGCGATTTCAATTCAATTAAAATCGACACTTTTATTGATAAAACGCAATTTAACTGGTTTTTTTTAATTAAAATTTTCTATAGAAAGTAATAACATTTAATAGGCCAATTTAGTATTAAAAAAAACTTATATATAAAATTAAAGTAAGAAAATAAAAAAATATATGTAAGATGAAAATGTTATATAATTTATAAGTATTGCCTAACTGGAAACAAAGTATAATTTATAATTATGTTCATTTTTTAACCTGTATAAATCTTCGCAAATCAACGTAAACTGTTAAATCAACGCGAAAGTTTGAATTAGAGTGGAAAACGGAAAACAGGAGTGTCTCGGCACTAGATTCTCTTTGCCTACTGTGTTATACAATCGATATAAAATCTTCAATCAGCTGAATTTCTTGAATCATAGCTAAGAATATTCTCAATGATGTCGCCTTTAAAAAAAACATTTATATCAAAATCGATTCTTCCGCTGAGAAGCTACGATATCACAGATTGACATAATAATACACACATTTACAGTCATGAGAAACTTAAAACACCTCTCTATTTCGTCGGGGGTTAAAAGTAGAGACAGATTTATATATTATTTAAATATCTAAAAATCTTAGTACAAAACTATTAACCTATACAATCTAGAGGTCAGTCGTGGCGCAGGGGGAGAAAGTGTGACTGTAAAATCGACTGGTTGTGGGTTCGATCCCCACGGATGACGGATGTGGGGAACGGTGACTCTTAACACTAGATTCCCTCTGCCTATTCTGCCGTGTGCGAGACACAGCGATAGTCTGATTTATTTATTATTTTATTTAACCTATGAAAGTATAGAAATAAATTCTTACATGAAATTGAAATTGTATAAAAATGCCTCGTGTTTAACCATTATTTTTATCTGTACAAATATAAATATGAAGGTAAAAACACTGAGCTATTCGCAATATTGGCTCATTTTTCAACGGGATTTTGTGGTTTTGTGTAGCGAAGCCATAATGTATTATCCTGTGCGGTTATTCTATTTTTCATTATTTAGCATGTCAGGTGATCGCTGTCTTTCGCCAGTATAGATTTCTACGAACTGTTGTGATTGTCAAATATTATATGTATGTTTTCTGTATGTAATGGATTTTATTTTATTTAAATAGATATTAAAACATTAAATAGTTTTTTTTATTTTAATATCAAGTCTACAATTTTTTATCATCAAATGGTCATTCATTGCATTGCAAAATCATTAAATAAGCCTTCGTCTCAAAACTACTCAACCAGTTTCACCAAATTATAATTATAATTCATGATATTGTCGGAAAAAGAAAGGTCAGGTCATAATCACTTTATGGAGGTTACCTTATATTGCGCACGTTATAATTAATTTATTACTTTTTTAGTTTTTACGAAATAAATTTCAAAATATCAATCAATTTTACATTAAAATATATTATATTTAATATGTTAATATTAGTGCTATAATTTCTGTGAGAAACAATAACAAACTACTTCTTTCTTTGATTAAAGCTGGCGGAGAACAGAATGCTTGTTTACAAATATATTTTTTACTAAATTAAAGGTTCTATAATTCATATTTTTATAGTAGGGATATTTTAATAGAATTCGAAAAAGAGGAGGTTCTATATTCGACAAATATATTTTTATCTGTACGTCCCTCGATTTTTGCGTTATACTGAATATAGGACACTCAATATAACGCAAAATCAATCAGTCAAATTTAATAACGTACGGACAGGAATAAGTTCTTGTTATTAAGTTTTTGATTTAAATTTCTAAAATTGATGTAGTTACTACATACTACTCTTACTTACTTTACTTCCTTACTTACTACTCTATCTTGTTAAGTATTCATATATTTTTTTCTCAAAGAGGCTTTAACACTCTGAATAACCATCGCAAGTCATTCTCTCTACAAATAAAACCTACGTGAAACGACTCTACCTGCTACGCAATTCACAAAAATTGATTACGAATCATAAAATGTGACCAGCGAATGCGGGTAGATTGTAAAAAATAAATAAAAACACTGCTTTGTAAAACGTTAAATGTGTAAAAATTAGGTTTTTTTTTTCAACGTAGTCGGTGTCCCGCGAAATTTGTATTTACATAAATAAATTTAAAGACCTCAAATACCCGCGTTAGGAACTTGACTTCTTTTCTAAATCAACGAACGATATAATTTATTATGTAAATTGGGAACGACGACAGTTTTACGTCACATCGAGTTTTACGCTCGAGTTTTTTTTGATATTTTTATTTTCGTAGGCGTAGTAGAGTTGCCTCAACTATTAGTTTCTACATTTTGATAGATTTAGGTCTAGGGTGTTAAGATGGGAGAAGATCAACCTGAAGTCGTTAGCGTAGCGATGTTTGATATTAAATTTTATATTATAATGTTCATTTGACTGTATTTTTATGTTTTTTAAGAAATAATAGTACTTTATTTGTTACTAGTAATTGCAAGTTTTTTTGGATATAACTTTGATACAAATGCTTAAATACGATAAAAATCTCTACCGTTTCGTATATTTTACTTTTATTATATATCTAAATAGAAACCTAAGATCAATCGCCATACTAGTATTTTTTTCAACGCTCTTCAGCCGTTATGTTCTTAAATTACTAATAGTAAAAAAATAGCAATTTGTAAACATGATAATTTTCTGTTGATATTGTCATGTCATTGAAAAAGTTTAAAATATTTCCGTTTTCTTTATTTTTTTTAGGGTTTCGTATTTAAGAAAGAATTAACGGAATTTTTAACACACCAAAATCATTATTTTTTGCTGAAATTGACATTAAATATTCTGGTCTACGCTCCCTTGAAGCACAGAAAAAATCATTTTTTTAAGTCAACGCAATCAAAAGATGCGAGCATATACAAATGCGTCGTTTTGCTGCATGTTGCATGAAATTCGACGCGTAATCAAAACCTACATGGTACTTCCTATAGGTATTGCATAGTAAAACATAATTTCAAAGTTATATTTGTAGTTCATTTCATACAAAATTAGTGTGTACGTTTTATTATAATATCTACTTTCCATTGATTTACAAAATTTTTCGTCTTTTTGATTTCCTGAAATTGGTACGGAACCATCAGTGGAAGAGTCTGACTCGCACTTGGCCGGGTTTTTGTACAAAGCTATTGTATTTTGCAATACCTTAAAATTGACGGATATAAAAACTCACTTTCATAACATGAAGTGCAACCATAGATATTTCAGTTGATTAAATAGGTTTCACTGTTCCGCAGCGATTTTAAAAGTATATTTTTGTTTTTTCCAGATGGAATCATAAGTCCGTTCTCTCTATACAACACACTTAGCAAATTGGTGGCACCAGTGAACAAAGACGAGATAGCCTGCATCCACGGATTGCGCGCTATCGCCACGTTGGCTCTACTGGTCGCTCATAAGTTTTTGCCTGTCGCTTTAACACCGTATACAAACCGTGTTAAGCTGAGTGAGGTATGTATATTTGGAATATTGGAATAATTTCACATTTTTTAAAGTCTTGTAACGCTGTATCTTAGAGGTAGAGAGAACCTAGTGGTAAAACACTCCGTTCCTCATTTTCCGCCAAATTCTGAACGAATTGAGTGTTTAGGGGCGGAACTCAACGCCTCGTTGATTGACAGAGTATTGATAATGCTTATATTTTATATTAATCATATATATCGTCATATATATGATTAATGATTGTATTACTTTGTTTTTATTATATTTTTATAACGTAATTGGACTCGAATAGATAAAAGGGTTTCATGTAAGTTTAAAATATATTAAATTGATCACAAGTTATTGGAAGCATGTTGAAAGAATGAAATGGGTGACATGTTAAAAATGTAAAAAATATAATATATATAAAAAAAATAAAAAAAAATATATATATTTTTTTATAAACATATATTTTTTGAAAATTGAAAGCTAAAATTCAAGAGTACACCAATTGAAGGCAATTCAATTCCAAAAAAAAAACCGAATAGAGGCGAGTGGGGTTCGCCCACCGAGGATTCCGTAAAAAATTGCGGCGTTGAGAACCGCCACTCAACACACAGTGCCTCCAAAACACATGGTTCTCTCTGCCTATTCTGCTTTGTGCGAGATACAGAGTGGCTGCTTTAATTTTTTTTATTATATTAGTATAGAATATATTATATGATTGGGAAATAACTAGATTCAGAAGTAATCTGGTTTTTAAAAAAAAAATTGTATGAGAAAATTTAAAACGAAATTTGTTAGAGCCTTATTGCTGATATTTGCATTTTATTGAAAACACTAACGAACTACACTGTTTTATCGGCACACATTCTAACCGAAATCAAAAAACATATGCTATGTATACATATGTATGCTTTCACAAGCGCCAAATAGTAGAAAATACTATTTGGCGCTTGTGAAAGTATGTATGCTTTCACAAGCGCCAAATAGTAGAAAATAGTGTTAATAAATTATTTTATTTCTAAAATGAACTAAATCAAAAGATCGAAATCTGATTCGAAAGATCGAAATTTACTTCTCTATTTATTACTTTACTAAACTTAACTTAACTTCACGCTTTATCCCTAGCGGAGTAGTCGGAGAGAACGGAGCGTCAAACACTACGGTCTCTACGTATCTCTTTCGCCTCGTCCACTGTCATCAACCTCTTCATACATATCCTCCGGGGGGTTTTCCATCATAAATCTATTTTGCCATTCTTTCATCACTTATTCGTCCGACATGCCCAAACCAGCTGAGCACGTTCACATTCGCACCGTGATATCCTTGCTAGTACCCGTCATTCTGTGTATCTCTTCATCGCAGATTCGATTAGCTAAGCTGACTCCGCATATTCTACGAAGAGATTGCATCTCTACTGCATTCATTTATCTTTCTTTCTTCTTCTGTAATACTCATGTCCCGTTGCCGTATAACAACGTGGGTACCAACACTGCTTTGTGTACGGCTAAACGCGTAGCTGTGCTGACGTTCCGCTGTCTCATCAATTCAGCTAAGCCTCCATTAACCCTGTTACCGGCATCAATATGCCTTTCAACATCCAACTCGTATCTTCCGTCTCTATTGAACATACTTCCCAAGTATATTACTTCATTCATTTGTTCTAATATCTTACCATTTAAACTGATCTTGCATTCCGTCCTTTTTCATCTCTTTAAAAAATCAGAAACTTTGTTTTATTTACTACTTGATTAATGAAATAAGCTTAAAATGTTTTATGCCGTGTGATCCCGGCCTAGAATAGGATCATCCTGGTACTGGTGGTGTCGAAAGAGGCGACTAAAGTACGTGTGGTAGAGTCACGTCGCCAGCAATGGCAACACGCATGGGCAGACTCGACCGGATCATTACCACCCCCGGCATTTAAAACCGGCGTGAAGTAGTGGCTTTATGCCACTGCGTTTCGCATCAGGTAATGCCGGGCTCCGGAGCCCAACCCACCTTACAGGCAGGCAACGCACCTGCAGCTCTTCTGGTGTTGCACGGGGTCGTGGGCGGCGATGATCACTTACCATCAGGTGACCCGGACGCTCGTTTGCCTTGTCTTTTCCATAAAAAAAAATAATAATAATAAATCGGCAAATGAAATGTATATCATGGTGTATCAGTGTTAAGACAGTCCGTTTCCATTAAAATACTTCATTTCCCACTGAGGGAAATTAATTATTTTCACCTCCCCACCCTGATAAACTGCAGCATCAAGTTCCGCCAATAATATAACGCGATTTGTACGGAAAGCAGAGAACTAAATATCTCGACACTGGGTTGAGAATGGCATGAAGCTGAATTAATTCAAATGAAAGATAAATATATAAAAACTGTATTATACGAAAGGGATTGCTGAAGAATTTTGTTATACATATTCAAATATTTACGTCCAAACGTTATTTACAGTGTTGATTAAATAAATAACAGTAATGACTGTTTAGATTTTACGCCTGTACAAATATTACTAGCAATTCGTTTCATGTTTTATATAGCTATTTTCAATCTGAAATTATATAATGTGAAAACTATTTAAGACAATTTAAGACCAGAGATGTTTGTATAGAGCAGCCTTACAAGAGAGGATTTTCTCTGAGAAGGAGGAGGAGAAAAAAAGCTTTTCTTTTTTCAGCTTCACGCTGTATTCTGCATGTAGCAGGGTAGGTAGGGTAGAGAGAGTCTTGTTTTAAGACACTCCGCTCACCACTTTCCGCCGAGTCCTGGAAGCATTGCGTGTTGAGTGGCAGAAGTCAACACCGCACATGCTTCGACACCAGTGCGAAAAAATTAAAATATTGAAAATTTAATTTCTTCGAGTGTCACGTTTACAGTCATACGCTTGTGCACGACCAGCTTTAAAACTTTTATACGCATAATATTAATGTATGATATATTAATACTAATATTATAGCATTGTGGTTATATTTATCTAATAAATTTGTATAATTTCAAGTTAAATTATAAAGCTCTGATTGTTGATGAAACCAATTTATGAAATTATCGATGATATATATTTAGAATTTTCTCTTCAAATAATTTATTAACCACAATAGTCGATAATTTAATATTTTTAGAAGTGAAATGTTGATACTATAGACTAAGAGGTCGCGGGATTTTTCGTAACGATCACGGATACGGCCAGATTTCAGATTTTTTATTTACTAGTAAATAAAAGAGCAATAAGCTCAACCTGTTAGAAGAAAATGCTTATAAATTACTTGAAATATATTTTTTTTGAAGCTGTCATGGCGTAGTGGAACAGCATCTGACTGTAAACGCAACGGTTGAGGATTCGATTCCCATCACGTTTAATTCATTTCCTCGCTCGCAACGAGGCTAAAGTGCGGGGTTGAAATCCGCACTTAACAAGCAATTGTTTTGAAAATTGGGCAGTGTGAGGAGAACTGATTGACTTAATCCTAACACTGAGTTTCGTACATACGAAATACAATGTAGGGGTAAAATAAAATAAAAACAGAAATATTAGCATTAAATTCTTTTTTTTGTATATTAAAGTAATATATTTTATATGTGATAGATTGCCGAACAAGCACATGTTGTTTATTACTATTGGCATATTTCCAATACAGTCAACACGATTATTTGGCTTGTCTTTACGTTTGAATTTCAGATATCGTGATTGGTTTAATTTACTTAATTATCTTTTTCTGTATTCATGTTTTTTTTTTAATATTAATATACAAATATATATATTTTATATGAAACTTGTGTACTTTAGTATATTTTTACAAATTTATGTTTAACTTGCCGTGTTAGTAGGTGAGTTAGTATATGTGAAATATCCCAAAATCAACTTGATCCACTTCGAAGTCTCGAATTGCGCTGAAATCTTCAATTCTAATGACAATGACATGATATAATCAATATTGTTTTTAATCCAAAATGGCCGCCACAACAAAATGGCGGCTTACTAATGTTTCCACAACCCACTTAATATGGCTATCAAATCAGATGGTTTAATGTGTAAAATACAACATGCCATGGGGAAACATCTTATTATAAGTTTGTTTTTAAAAAGGTTTTTTTAATTAATTTAGAATAGCTATCATATCTTAATAGGATTATGGAAAAATCTATATCTAGAAATACATAATATACATCACCATGGAACAGTATAGCATAGGTAGAGACAATTTAATGTTAAAAAACTCTGTTCTTCACTTATTAGTAGATATTGCTGCGGCAATGGCTTCTTTCAATTAATGCGAATATCTTAAAAGTACGGCTTACTTAGAATTTGTATATTTAGATTTTTGTAACAATATATTATGCCTATATACATATATACATAGAACATGAATAAAATTCATTAATACATGAATATACATAAATAATAAAAGATGTCTGTATATATATATTAGTGGTTCATCAAAAAAAATGGAGAGTATAAAGTACGTAGGTACTTTAATATTTGTATGAATAGTCTTATATAATGTTTTATGATTACATAGTTACGCTATTTTGTTAATTTATATTATTGTGTTGTATGAATAAGAAAATTTTAATAACAAAAATATATTCGTAATATCAATTTCGAGGAGATAAATTGTTGCTAATAAAATTATTTAGGCGCTTATTCATTTTCATTCAATTTTCGAGGAAATTGAACAGTGTGGAGTAAAGCTGCCTAATTTATATTGTAAATGTAGTAATAAACATTTCTAAATAGATTTCATCGTGTTTCAAAGCTCATTGGCTAATAGAGTTTCGAAAGAGAATTTTAATAAAAGGATTAGAGGAATCGTTTTCAAAAGTCTTTAGTAAAATTTTTGTTTAAAGGTTAAGAAGTTTTTTAATTATCTTGTAAGTATAATGTCGTGGCGCAGCGGCACGAGGTGTGACTCTAAAACTGACTGGTTGTGGGTTCGATCCCCACTCGAGGAGATGAAATATTTACTTAAATTTATATATCCTACTCAACACGCAATGCCTCCAGAATTCGGCAGAAAGTGGGGGACGGAGTGTCTTAACACTAGGTTCCCTCTGCCTACCCTGCTGTGTGCGGGATACAGCGTGAAGCTGATATAATGTTAAAAGTGTTGATAAACTTTATAATCAATATCTTAGAAAGGCTAGTTACTATAATATTTCTGTACTTTTATATGGTATTTTTAGGTTCTAGATTACTGTGCAGTGCGTAAAGAATTGCTTTTTTACCCTCATACGTTTAATATGATTAGGAACGTAAAGGATAACGAGCGTGTATATCTAAGTATCTTTATCATATATCGCTGTACTTTATATACGATATATTTATACCTATTTACTTTGACTGTGTGACTGTAAAATCGTCTGGTTGTGGGTTCGATCCCCACATGATGAGATAAAACATTTACTTACATTTGTATTTTCATTTCTTCGCTCTAGTGTCTAGGTAAAGTGCGGCGTTAAGTTCTGCCACTCAATACGCAATGCCTCCAGAACTCGGTGGAAAGCGGGGAACGGAGTGTCTTAATACTAGGTTCCCTCTGCTGTGTGCGGGATACAGCGTGAAGCTGATTGATTTTATTTACTTTTATAAATTCGTTATCTTGTAAGTGAGTCCCAACAAAGAAATAAAATACCATTAAGATTATTTAATACCTACACTGAACAAAACCGAACGTTTTTATTACTTAAAAATATCCACGTTGGCACTGACTCCAAAAATAAGGATTTTTAAAAGTTAATTTAAAAATTTAAAATATTTAATTCACGTACGTAGGTAAATCATATTCTTCTATACGTAGTATATTTAATAATTTTTGTTTCTAGATCGTTTCGTCAGCTTTACTATCTTGGTGTAGAGCTGGCTGGATGTTCACTGACTGCTTCTTTTTACTCAGTGGCACCTTAACATCATATCGCAAATCTTCTAATGAGACATTTCCTGCTAAGCTTGTGTCAAGATACTTCAGGTAAGAAAAAAATTAAAGTAAGAAAAAGAAATGAATTCTTTTTTTCTTTTCACACATACCAGGGTTCAATCACTTCCCTTTCCTCTTCCCGGATTTATGCTCAATTGTAGAGACATTATGTTAAGTGCCGGAACTCAACGCCGCGCTTTGTCAAACAAGGGAATTGAGGGAAATAATTTATATACAATCGTTTAAGCGTATGGGGAACCCATAGCTATTTATCTATAATGCTAGTCCGTTCTATTAGACTGTACAAAATTTTTACTTAATTATGCTAGTTTTAATAGAACTAGTGGTTGAGTTTCAATTACTGACGGCATTTTCTTGAATAGATATCTCAGAAATAAGGGAAAGTAGAAGCTGAAGAAATAAATGAATTTATTAATAAAATAACAAATCAAAATGGTTTGAATATATGCAAAATATATGAAAAGTATATATACTTGTATATTTTTATTATACGAGTATATAATAAGGCCTAAGGCAAAATTTATTATATATAATAAAAAATATATCGCTTTTAAAATTGCAATACAATTTTCATCACTTTTTCATTTCCCTGTACCTCTTTTTCGTAAGGTACGCCTGTAAAGTAAACAGAGAGAGCCCAGTGATAAATGACTTGCACCCCTAGAAACCATTTTTTACTTTATTTTAACAGAAATAATACCAAAATTTTGTTTAAAATATTTGTTAAAATGTTTAGAATTATAAAATATATCAATACGCAATATTGAGGTTGTTTTTTAGTGCTTGTGTAGTGATAGTGATAGGTCCAAATTATAACCGGGGGAATGTTTATACTTCCTAAATATGTTTAAATAAACAAATAAAGCTTTGAATTCCTCTGCATAATACAACTATCTCTTAATATACGGATCATCAAAATGCGTTAAATATGTAACGTAATGCAACCGGACAGCAAGCATTACCAGAAAGAAGTTGGTTTCACTGACTGTGGTAAAACCGAAGAACAGAGTGCCTTGACACTAGATAAACTATACTTGCCGACATGTATAAAAAAAAACAAAGAAAAACCATTAAAAAGTACGTTTTTTTAGTATTTTCGAGGCGTGTTCTTTTATGGAATTCTAACGAGACTTTAGTCGATGTGATATTTACAAAAAACATTATAATGATAGAGTGCGCAGTATCCGTATTTATTTTTGCTTGTAGATAGATCCTCATTGAAATGAATAACAACGTAAATAAAATCGATATTTGGTAACGAATCGATGTTATTTGTGTGAGGCACGAAGTAGGTAAATATTAGTCATGTGGTCAATTGGCCGTATCAATTCTAGTTTATTGAATGACAAATTGGGAAACAAAATTATCAATTAATATGTAATTTTATCTTTTTAAAATAAAGATTGTCTTATATTGACTTTATCAACGATTAGTTGGGGTTAAGATTTTAAAATTCGAAAGATGTTATTATTTAGGTTTAGTTTGTGTCATAGAAAACATAGACATTTTATTTAATTTGAGAAAATATTTTATTAACAATAAAAATGTTGGTAGTTTTTATAATTCTAATAGAATTAAACAACTTTCTAATATGTTCTAACTTTGCATAACTATTGGGATCTATTAAATAAAAAATACATTCTCATTTATATAAATATATTGTATGTTATTATAATATGATATATAACATATTATATGTTATTTGAATTTTTATCCTAAAAAAAAATGTATTTTGATCAAATTTATTTTCTTAAAAAATTAAGAGTGCCCAAAAAAGGTATCATTTCCCGCACCACGCTCGCGTCATCGCTCCTTAAATCAGTTAAGCCGTTTCTGAGATAAGCGTCGACAAACAGACAAAATTTTTAAATATAATTGTTTCTGGTTCTATTACTTTGTTAAATGCCCCCAATAATATTTTTTTTATGAAAATCGAAAATACCACCCTATGGTGTTAATAATTTTCAATTTAGAAATCTTAATACATTATTTATTAAAACAGGAATATAATTCTCTATACTTAAACAAACAAATAATTCACAAATTGAAGCGGGCGCAGCCGCGAGTCCTTTCTCAATTCATACTGTTCCATAACAATATTGTTCCACTTAAACATTTTTAACAGTAGCAGAGGGAACTTAGTGTTAAGACACTCCGTTTCCCACTTTCTGCCGAATTCTGGAGCTATTGCGTGGTGAGTGTCAGAACTCAACGCCGCGCTTAGCAAGAAAGAGATAGAGAATTAGAATAGGCACGAAGATTACCTACTTAGGGTTAAAGTGGTAATCCACACTTAGAAAAAAAGAGTATCTTTGTTATTCCAAGTTATTTAGTTTAAGTGAATTGGGTGATTATTTATATTTCTTTTGATAGGTTAACTCCTGCACTTGCAGCGATAGTGTTTTTCTATGCGTACGTATGGGAGAACATATCATCTGGACCAATGTGGGGGACGCTGGTGACGAAGAACGTGGAGCTATGTCAAAAAGGATGGTGGTGGAATCTTTTATACATTCAAAATTATCTTGGATTTGAAAATATGGTGAGTGTTATTAATTTTTTTAAATATCGTTAGTATATATTTTTTTTTAGATTCACGCTGTATTCTGCATACAGCAGCGTAAACAGAGGGACTTAATGTTAAGACACTATTTTCTCCACGCACCGCTCAGTTTTATGGAAATTACGTGTGTGTTGTGTGTGGCGCAACTCAACGCCGCGATTTGTCTCGTTACCAGAACAAGGAAATGTAATTCATTCGAAATCGAATCTAATAGCATATAATGTGACATACATATTTCTATTTGTAGATTTATCTATGTCTCTATTTTGGTGGGATAGGCAGAGCGATAGATTCTCTTTATATATAATACTTTGCTTATATAAACATTATCCTGGGAACTAATACACAACAAGCACTTCAGGGACTTCCCAGGGACCTCAATCTTTTGTATATTTGCTAACTGATTCTTATAATTGAAATTTCATATCTCTCCGAGTGAATTTTGTATCTGCAATTATGTTTGTATGTAATTGTGAGTAATATGGCATATCATAATTACTATTCGAATAATAAATCAATTGATGCAGATTAAGCTATAAAATAAAACACCCTGTATAATGTATATGACGCGTAATACTCGTTTATATTTTTATATTATTTTTTTCTTATTTTTATGTATATAATTGCTCTATATATCCTAAAGGCAGCACTTTACCTTTTTTATGGAATCATTTTAAAACGTAATCGTCTTTGACCTTGGTAAAAAATAAGATTAATTTTAAAAAGTAAACTTGCCGAGATTGTTGTATTACAAAGTCTTTAATGATTTATTTAAATAAAAGAAGAGAGAGGAGACTGATATGATAAAAATGGACTGATGATAAAATGGATGGATTTATTTACTCTATTATTTAATATACGAGAAAGTGTTTCTTAAATAAACAATACATTTATTCTTAAAAGAATATAATCAGCTTCACGCTGTATCCCGCGCACAGCAGGGTAGACAAAGGGAACCTAGTGTTAAAACACTCCGTTCCCCAAAATAATATAATGTTACAATATAAATTATCATTTCAGTGTGCACCACAAACTCATCATATGGCGTTAGACTTCCAACTAACTATTATAGGAGGTATAATAGTGTGGGCGATCCAGTCGGAAGTACCGTTTTCATCTCTTGTAATGCCAGCCCTACATCTGTCGTCCGCGTACTCAAGATATACTGCGTTTAGAGATCATCGCCTGACTGTACTGGCCTATCAGGGAGTTAGGTATGTATGTAATATAGTATAAAATTTTTAATATGGCATTTCTGTTTTCCATTGAAAATTATCATTTTATTTATATAAAAAAAATAATAAATAAATTAGCTTCACGCTGTATCCCGCACACAGCAGGGTAGGCAGAGGGAACCTAGTGTTAAGACACTCCGTTCCCCACTTTCTGCCGAATTCTGGAGGCATTGCATGTTGAGTGGCAGAACTCAATGCCACGCATAACCTCGACACCAGAGCGAAGAAATGGAAATATAAATTTAAGTAAATATTTCATCTCCTCGAGTGGGGATCGAACCCACAACCAGTCGATTTTGCAGTCACACCTCGTGCCGCTGCGCCACGACCGGCCTCCATTTTATTTATATATACTTTATTGCACAAAATTACAAAAAAAAAATGTACAAAAGGCGCTAAAGAGCATTCTCTATCACCCAACCTTTTCGGATACATTTGTTATATGTTGATTGTTAATTTTTTACGATGTGTCCTGTCTATATACTAATAAGCAATAGCAATAGTAAGCTAGACAGAGAGAAAGTGGTGTTAAAACACTCCGTTTCCTACTTTCTGCCGAATCTTCGAGGCATTGCCTGTTAAGTGGCGCATCTCAACGCCGCGGTTTGCTTTGCTTCCGGAGCAAGAAAATGAAAAATTAATAAACAATAATTCATTTCCCCCGAGTGAAAATAAAACCCACAACTGTGCGTACCTGCACCACGACGGCATAATGTGATAATTTATCATGTAAAATTATGTAAAATATAATAAGTTTTTCTTTAAGCATAATTTCAAATCGTATCTGTTACGTGGAGCAAGACAAAGCTCTATCCGCCTTAAGGATATAAAAAGATATAAGGATATAAATAACACAGAAAAGTAAAAATATTATATTTGTTTTTACTATTATATTTGTATTGATGTAGGATTATACAACAACTAAGGAATCTAGCATTTCTAAATTATTTGTCTGCTTGTCTGATGTACATGCGTTACTTCGGTACTACTGAAAATAGTGTTAAATCGTATAATATACGTACTTATTTATATAAAAAAAACTTTTTAAGCTAATAAATTCTCGTTTTTGCCAAGATTATGTTTTGGTGATTAAATTTGAACCAATCTTGTCTGGCAGTAAAATTTCTTTTACCATTGTACGACTACATTTTACTATTGAACTATATAACATCCCGTAGCTCTGATAAAAAATTAGAAGTTTTTTGTAACGTTTTTATGGAATATCTATTAGATACGGTTGTATTTTTGTGCCGTGGCTTAATGATAGGTTGCGACAACGTTAGTTACACGGCACTTCCATTCACAATGTATGGCAGCTAATTTATTTCGACACAGATGGTCGGGATAGGACAAATTGATCAAAATAGATGGAGCTAGTGTTACATGTTTTTCTATTTTTTTATAAGATGTTAAGCCAGTGAATTTAGTGATAAGACACTTCCGTTTCCCACTTTACGCCGAATTCTGGATGTATTGCGCGTTGAGTGGGGGAACTCAACGCTGCGCTCTGCTTCTTCAGTAGATGGAGGAGAATATGAAAATATTAAATATTACATTTTTTCGAGTGGGAATCGGACCAACAAACGGTCGCGTTTACAGAAGCTGTGCAACAATGACATTTTTAGAAACTGTGTAAATTCCAAAATTGATGTAATTTAAACTATATTCTCCATGAGTTAATCGAATGTATGTATGTGAATGTATGTGTGTGTATGTAAGTTCGGCCAAAATATATATTTTTAAAATTTTATTTATCAACGTGTTAAAACACTCCGTTCCCCACTTTCTGCCGAATTCTGGAGACACTGCGTGTTGAGTGGCAGAACTAACGCCGCGCTTTGCCCCAACACTAGAGCGAAGAAGTGGAAATATAAATTTAAGTAAATATCTCTTTGTGCCCCTGCGCCACGACTAGCCTAAAGTATTTAAATATGTTTTAAGAATAACGTAAAAAAGTATATTTATTATTATCAAATCTTTACGTTTGCCTTTACCCAGCCAGACGAAGGCATTGTTAAAATAACGTAGGTCTGGCGGCCCTGGGATCTTGAGATATAATGTAATAGTGACTTGGAAAATGTATGTTGATGTAAATATTTTTATCGATTTTTTTTGGATATTTTTTCTATATATACCCAAATCGGGCAATGTGCAATGGTTGTGCATTTAAAAAGTAACACGCAATAATTGTGGAATTTGCTTTAACTTTACGCTGTGCCCTGCATATGTCTGAGAGAACCTAGTATTAAGAGAGTCCGTCCTCCACTTACCGGCCAGTGTTCGAGACATTGCACTGTCGAAAACGGTGGTCATCAAATTAGTCTGATTTCTAATTTAATTTTCTGAGCACGGACCATTTGGCCCCTCTTATCGCATTGTAGTATAGCTTTCCTTTCCAATATCTAATTCAGTATCTTTACTTGGTTTTTTGTATTAATGTTTCTCAATTAATGATATCTTGGCTATAAAGCATGAAGCAATTAACGTTGTAATAAAATAAAATATTTAAAACAAAAATTTGATTATATGGAACTCGAGCATTATTATATATAATATTGTTTTTAAGAGTAAAATTTAGGGATAACAGTGGGTTTGTGGCTTATAGGGATCTTATTTTGATGATATGAAAGAAGATTTTTTGATTTAGTATCACACTGTATACTGCATAAAGCAGAGTAAACAGCGAGAACTTAGTATCAATACACTTCACTCTCCACACTCCAACCAATTTAGGGGATATTGAATATTGAGTGGCGGACCTCAACGCCGCGCGTCATTTCCAAAGCGAGGAAATAAAAATAAATCATTAATCGCAGTGGCGATTGAACCTATAAACATCATGTTTACATTACCACGGTAGGTGTGTCGCTACAACACGAACGGAAGAAAAAAAAATCTTTAAGAAAAATACTACGGCCGTTGTCTTAAGGAACATTATTATTAATAATACACGGTCTTAGGTTATCTTTGACAATGATTTACTTCCTATCTTTGATCTTTGCGAAACATAAAATATAAAGAAAATATCTCAGTAACAATGAGTAATTATACAAACGCATAAAATGATTATCTCTTTTAATAATTGAATGTACTTAAGAACACTACTTCGGTATACTTTGGTATACAACAATGTCTGCTGTTAATGAATTTCAGCTAGAGTTGGACACAATGGACCCCATTTTAGCTCTCAGAACTTACCTTTGCTCCTAGAAAGTTCTGAATGTGGTCTTTCTAGCCTTGCGGAAACGCTTTCAGACAGTGTGCCTCGTCAGTGTATTTGGTGGGTATTACGATCCAAGCAAATCCTGACGCCTATATTTAGATTATTAACGACATTTACGACTCTGTTTCTGTGGTTACGAGCTCTGTTGGCGACACTAAACCCTTTAAGATCACAGTAGTGGCTTTCCAGAGGTTACCTCTTAGTTTGTTCGTATTCACTATAGTACTTCATACTGTCTCAGCTCATATTCAAGAACCAATGGACTAACCACCACTAACAAACTTGAAAATCGCGCAAAGTGCAGTAGATTGAGTTGGACAGACGTCGCTGGCAATAAAAGCCTTATAGTATACAATATATTTTTCATACCACGCAACAAAAATCGCAGACTTTTTATGAAGTGAAAAAATGCATTAAATTTAATTTTTTTATTTTATTATTTAAATTTTATTTATTTTTATATTTGTTTCAGTGTAAGTCAGCTATATAGAACGGGGCGTCTATGCTATACTTCTGTCTTCCATCGCTGCACGCCGTACTTGGTAGGATTAAGCTTAGGACTAGCACTTAGAACACCTTCAAGTTTGTCAAAGGTGAGTAAATATTTTACCATTTATATAAAAGACCGTTACCACATGATGTGGTAGTGGTGCTGTTAAAACTGAACACGGTAATTAAAAGTTCAAATTATTTTCATCAAAGTTTCTCAATATAATATACTACATATATACAATATAATACAATAAAAAAACTTTTTTTGTGTTTTTAAATCGTCTTGTTATATATATATATATATATATATATATATATATATATATATATATATATATATATATATATATATATATATATATATATATATATATATATATATATATATATATATA
>JAATLQ010035024.1:0-26182 GCA_013421005.1 Heliconius erato x Heliconius himera | reverse complement strand
AACGATCAACACACCCTCACTCACTGCACTCATGGTTGCAAATGAGAGAGAATTTAAATTGAATACAAGAATTGCATAAGAAATTATTGAATGTGCTGTTTAAACCAAGAACAGTTTTGAAGGGAAACTTGCCTTTAATAGCAAAAATGTGACATGTTGTTTAGACGATGCAAGTCAATTATTGCTTCAACATTATTGAATGCAACAGGCAAGAAACTTGTACCGTGTAAATGAGCCTTAAGACAATACACATTGGTAGCATAGTTAATTATGAGAAATATAATCAATATATTTTTAATATCATATTGATCCAGAGTAATTTGGACTTCCAGAGTGTCGCAATCTTTATTTTATATATATATGGTGGTAGGTGAGTACTGACGGAAGCCCGCGGTCGAGTCAAACTCTTAAGTACTATGGTACTAATAAATATGATGCACGTAAAGACTCGTACCAAATATAAGATAAATATAATATCAGATTCACGCTGTACTCCGCACACAGCAGGGTAGGCAGAGGGAACCTAGTGTTAAGACACTCTGTTCCCCACTTTCCGCCGACTTTTGGAGGCATTGTTGTGATTTTCGTTGCGTTGACTCATCGGATAATCGGATATCAACGGATATAAAAAACAATTTCGTGACTTTTAGAAATATTGAATAATTTAGTCAAATAGTTTATTGAAAAATATGAAATTACATGTTTTAATTTTTAATAAAACGTGTCGTTCACAAAATTCTAAAGTTAATGTTTCAGACCTGAGAAAAACTAGAGCAGAAAATTAAGAATGTTCACAGTACCTATAACAAAGTTACCCTTACTGGGGATTTTATAAAAAACCTTATAAAACACTTCAGTGGCACTTCAAAGGCCTATAAGTTCCATTCGATATCTTTTACCAAATCCAATTGAATATACGTTCTCGGTTTCCGCTGCTTGTCTTTTGAAGCGACGATTCGGGATTTACTTGTTATTGCATATTTATACATAGATTTTTATATTAATATTTGATACATAAAACTTTTCTTCTACAACATTTACGATTTTTAGAGTCCACCTATTTATTTGCTTTGTTATGAAAAAGGCAAGGCAAACTAGCGGATTATCTAATGGTAAGTGATCACAGCCGCCTACGACCCCTGGTTACATCAGAGAAACGCGGTTGGGCCTCGCGTAGAAGGAAATTCCTATGAAACAGTAAGATATTGAAATGCCACGTATTCAAATAGTGCGGATGATATTTGAGCTTATGACGTACTATGCGGTTGGGTAATACGGCGCCAAATACCAGATCAAATAGTTTCCCATAACACTTTTCACGATAAATACTGTAGAGAACACACTCCGCAAAGCCAAAATAATAAACCTTTCACATATTATTGGATCCTCAATGATTCGAAGGTTCTAAGTTATATACATCCAAATGTTTCACACTGAAACTGAAGTGCACCAGCCTAGAAATAAAAAAAGTACTTCATATAAGGTCAAACTTACAGTATACAGAGCCATGCGGTGCTTTGGCGTGAAGACCTTTCTCTCCCAATAATCCCAGTATCTTTGAGGCCAACTTGGCCTTCTTTTTCAGATGATCACGATACTAGCAGTCACTCGAAAAGTCCGAGTAACTGACTAACTTGGGTCTTTTACAGCTTTGCCCCATAACATAACTGACCGAACACCTTCGCTAGATTAATTGCTAGGACCTCTCTCTTATCTTCAATAGCTGCAACCCCACGAAGCAGTATGTTAGAGCAATTTGAGGGTAGCAATATTGACGGGAATTGATCTATCGGTGGTGGCTGGGTAATTTATTATGCTCTCCCTCTTTTTAGAGAACAGGGAAGAGATTTCGATAGGTCTATAGTGAGTTGGATAATTTTCTTCGGGATCGGGTTGATAAAAGCGCTCTTCTACGAGTCTTGGACTATGCCAGCAAAGTAAAAGTGGGGATCAGACGGCAGTGCCAGCTCAAAAGCACGTGAACAGAGAACTAAAGGAGAAATTCCAATCAGAAGCTGGTGCTTAACTCGTGTGATAAAATGGATATAATTAAGAGTAAATTATACGTTCTACGTGATCAAAGTTACACGCTGGCACAGCACCCTAAGTCAAAATTTATAATTGATTAACATGATATAATATAGATCGCAGCCTTTCTATCGCTATAAATTATCTAAAAAAAGGATTATGAGATGCTAGTGAGCAACACTGCTTAGAATTGTCGTAATTATAATTTAACGCCTTTACTCAAGTAATTTAAAGAGTATCTATGTGACTAGCAACTTAATTATACGTTAATAAGCATTCGTGGTGTAGCGGCACAGCATCTGAAAATAAATTTGACGGTTATAGGTTCAATTCAAAATCGGGGGAAAGAGTTGTTTTTATTGTCTCTATCTCAAAATGTCTAATACTGATTTTTTTCTGCCTATTGTACTATACGCGAAGTAAAGCGGAGTTTTAAACTGAAAAATAACAAGCCTCACTTAAATAATAATAAAGTAAATACGTAAATTTATACAACAGACACGTCTGTGTATACCCATACTAGACAAAGTCTGTTCTGTGGTAACCATTAAACTGTACACGGACACATATATGTAAGTACATCATGTATTTAAATAGATAATCTGTCGTTACGCACTAACAAATCGCCTAATTGTACGTGCTTTACGATTGCCTCTCGAGAGATTGAATTATTTACTACTACTTCGCTCTGCTTACAAAACAAAGTGGCGTTCTGTTCCGCAACTAAACACGCTATATGTCAAAAATTAGATGGAAATGGAGAAATGGAGTGTCTTAACACTAGTTTCCCTCTGTCTTCTCTGCTATAAGCGGGATAGAGCGTAAGGCAAAAAAAAAAACAGCATGTTATTATGTCACCGCTTTTTATGTCAACGCCATCTTAATTAGTTAAACAAAACTAGTCCTTCATTTCATATTGTGACGCGCGATTCAATTTAAAAGATGATTGTACGTTATTTAGGTCAAATGCGTCTACAGTGTTACGTGAATATTTTATCGCCTTTTATTATAAAACATAGACTCAGTTTAGTCAGAGAGTTGTGCATAAAAGTAGAGAATAGAGTAGTCTTTCTATATAAAATAAAATGGCCAATAATAGTTGCAAGTAGTTTTATAAAACCTATCGACAAATTTTGTATCGTGTAAATATAAACTTGAAAAAACACAGTAATGTGTAAATCACAGAAGGATTTTCATATTATTTATATGTACAGATTAAACGTATTTGAGGATCAAAAAAAAACTAATCCCTAATTATATATTTTTTCCAATGCGAAATTAAAAATAAAATTCGAATATTTAAATTATATTTATTTATAGCTTATTTCGGAAAAATCTTTTAATACTTTATAATTAACTTTAGTAGTAGTATTGCTATAAAATTACTAATCGTTTCTTCTAATATAGCTTCTTCCTTACATTATAACATATGCTCATCGCATTCACGCATTGACAATGAACTAGAAAATCTAATGTATGGAAATCAACGTTGTCAGTTTAGTTGAAGATGCCCTAGCGAGATAACCTGCATTCTATTTTAATAGAAAAATCTTAGTGTTACATAGAAAAAAAATAGTAGATATGTTTATGTAAAACGTACATACATACATTGTATTAAATTTATTGAAAAATGTACTTGAAATTCGTTATATTTTTCATTGTTATACATTTATTGGTAACTTCATCGAGAGATGTGAACGAATCTGAAAGAGCTTCTCGTGCAGCTTTCATTCAAAAGTTGCTGAATCAACAAAAACATTTGGAAGGAAGAATTAAATTACTTGGAGGTTCGAATAAATTTGAAGGTGAGCTAACTTATAATATATTTTTGTAATAAAGTAATGGGTAGGTAAGTAGTTTTGTAATAAAGTTATATTCTAATTAAAGTATACAAAATATTTACTTAAATTATAGCCTGTGTAGTATTCTGATGTATAAGTTATATCACTGTAAAGTTTCATCTAAATTCGTCCTTTGGTTTTTGCTTGAAAATAAAGAAAAACATCCATCTTCACAAACCTCATATATATAATATTGGTAGAGCTAAATAAATATATAAATCAGTCAGGGCAAAAGTATTTTTGTATTGTTCATACAATGGAAAATATTTTTTTAGGTATAATTTTTTACTTATTTATATGTGCCATTTTGATCGATGACCTATGGGTCCCATTCCTGAAGAATTTTTAAGATTTTTGATTAAAAAACCGTGCTCTGTGTTGCCTGACCGTGCTCCTTAGAGGCTAACTTTATCCCAAAGAGTTCTGCAATAACCGAAACAGGTGGAAATCTGATGGAGCAAAGTCAAGGTTATACGAAGGATGCATCAACATATCCCAGCCAAGCTCTCTTATTTTTTGGTGCATGGGTATAGATGACTGCGGTCTGGCGTTGTCATGGAAAACTACGTCCTTCCTATTCACCAGCTCCGGCTCGTTTTTATCAATAGTTTTTTTTAGCCTCATCAGTTGCTGACAGTAGAGATCAGAATCGATAGTTTTACGGTGGCAAAAGCTACTAAGTAAACGATTCCTTTTCAATACCACCATACACTTTCTACCGAGTCAGGCCGGGAATATGTAAAAAAGAGCCTTGTCCGTGTTCTTTTTCGCATATTTCTATCATAAGTCACCCATTTTTCAACATTCGTAATCAACTGTTAAAAAAATGATTCAGAATTGTTACGTTTCTACAAAGAATCGCAAATGGAAACACGTCGCATTAAGTTTCTCTCTGTGAGGTCATGTGATATATAATGTCAATGTACTCATACTAACGTAAATGACGTAAAACTGTTTTATAATCAACATCCAATTCTCCAGCAATATCGTAGTTACTAATATGTCGATCTTGCTTCACCTTGTCAAAGATGGCACTGATTTTATCTGTGTCCAGAGCCATCCTCATCTTTCACACCAAAGTTTCCAGACTTGAACCACATTTGTGCTGCTCTTATTGATACCGCATTAGGTCCGTAAACTGCACAAATTTTATTCGCGGCGTCCTTTGCACTTCTAATATCTAATGCTTCACGTAGATGTGGTTTTGATCTATTAGTAACTACCGTGGCGCTTTCAGTGCTTTCATTACATATGACTCCAGCGACTTCATTGACATCGCAATCAGAGGATCCCCACCCAGTGAAAATACATTGAGATAGTGAATTCTCATCTCCTTCGCATACTACATCATCCATCCAATATCTTTCTGTAAGCAAAATTATCGGAATATTCATATTTCTAATCTAATTATAATCAACATTATATATGTATTATAAAATCATGCATATCTTTATCTACTATAATTATAAAGTTAATTTACGCGAAATATAACGTTCTAGAGAACTGAATAAAATATAATAAATAATAGTAATAGTTAACATTATGGCTTGGAGTAAAGATTCTAATTAACGCAAAATATTTTAAATATCACAGGTGGCCTGACGGTGACATAGTCGTAATTCAGAAATATTTGAAAACTTCCATGAAGTCTTAAAGAATTAATATGGCGTATTAGAATATGTTAGACACATATTCTAATACGCCATATTACTAAGCAAATCTTAATACAAAACGCTGGAAAAAATTGTCCTCTTGCTTTAGTTATTACCAAGAGAGCTAAGACAGCCCAGTAAGGTCATACAATGAAGTTAAGTATGTATACGAAAATATGTCTGGAACCTAGTGTTACGACTCTCCATTCCCATTAAGACACTTCGGTATTTTGTAATTAAGTAATTTTTATGATAAAACTTTAAAATATACCGAATTTCTTCGTGGAATGGCGTGAACTAGTTTTTTTTTATTTATTACATCTTCAGATTATCACATTTAATGATATTTAAGCCAGCCAGTTACATTCAGTACAGCCAACGAGATTTGATTACTAATAATACATTCAAAATACAAAAATACTTTTGCCCCGACCTATTATTTTTTCGTAACTAGTTATATATATTATACTAGTTATATATCTATTTGGACAAGACAAATGTCTTTTAACATTAAATTACATTTTATTTATTTACTCAGAAGAAATACTTTTGATCATTTAAGAAAAAAGTTATTATTTAATTTGCTTAATATCTTCCAATTTAATATTTTTTAACTTCAACATTTAGGTAATGTCTACATATATCACGCTGGTAGATGGGGCACAGTGTGCGACGACTCATGGGATGATGCAGCTGCACAAGTAGTGTGCAGAATCTTTAATAGAACTGGTGTTGCTACTCATGGAGCACAATTTGGAGAGGCTTTAGGTAAATCTTTTTAACATTTTTAAAGTGTTTTTTCTATAATTAGGAAAAAAAAAGCTTTTGAGGTAAATGTTTTTTAAGGCCAGTCGTGGCGGGTTTTATTCCTTCGATCTGGTAACTAGGTAAAGCGCCGCGTTGAGTTCCGCCCCTCAACACGCAATGCCTCCAAAATACCGAAGTGTCTTAATGAGAACAGAGTGTCGTAACACTAGGTTCCACACATATTTTCATATATATACTCAACTTCATTGTATGAGCTTACTGGTCTGTTGGTCGTAAGTAAAGCAAGAGGACAATTTTTTCCTGCGTTTCGTAACAGCAAAATCCTTGTCTTTAAAAAAAAACTGATTTTGCTTGTGTTCATCCATGAAAGCCGTCAAATTTTTAAATTTCATTTAATTCAGCCGTTTCCAAGACTTGCTTAGTTACACGCATATTCTAATACGTCACATTAGTTCTTTAAGACTTCATGGAAGTTTTCAAATATTTCTGAATTACGACTATGTCACCGTCAGGCCACCTATGATATTTAAAATATTTTGCGTTAATTAGAATCTTTACTCCAAGCCATAACGTTAACTATTACTATTATTTATTATATTTTATTCAGTTCTCTAGAACGTTATATTTCGCGTAAATTACGTTTTAAAAAGTTTGCTCTCAGGGTATTAAAAAGGTGCCAGTTCCGAACCCGTTATATAATTAAATTGTGATGTGTCTAATTAATCACCTCTAACATGTTTTGTTAGATGTTTCTTATATATATTTTTCTTATATAAACTTTACATAATTAGTAGATAGATAAGCATTATTTTACTTATAAAATGTTGATTATATTTTGATTAGCAATATGAATATTCCAATAATTTTGCTTACAGAAAGATATTGGATGGATGATGTAGTATGCGAAGGGGATGAGAATTCACTATCTCAATGTATTTTCACTGGGTGGGGATCCTCTGATTGCGATGTCAATGAAGTCGCTGGAGTCATATGTAATGAAAACACTGAAGGCGCCACGGTAGTTACTAATAGATCAAAACTACATCTACACGAAACGATAGATATTAGAAGTACAAGTCTTAGACTAGTTGGGGGAAGAACTAGTAATGAAGGAAGGATTGAAGTAAGTGTGATTAATTATCAACATATTATATTTTTCTAGGGTCACGCTGTATCGCTCATATGGCAGGATAATCAGAGAAAAGTGTTTACGACGCGCCGTTGCCTTTACGACACTTTCGTTCCGTTGTCTCGTCACCTAAGCGAATCGATCCCACAACCGTCGCGCTTACAGTCACACCCGGGGCATAGCCTCTGCGCCAAGATGGCCTGAAATACTAATAGTTAAATAGTTAAATCTAACTTTACGCTGTATCCTTAGCGTTATAGTCAGAGAGAAAAGAGCGCCAAACTCTACGTTTCTTCTAAACGCTACCTAGAACGTTTCTGACAGTCTCCCAAAACTTCTTGAGTTCCCCTAATGAGATGAGAATACTGGCGCATAAGTCGCTAACAAGAATACTCTTGTTATTCCCAGCTTGAAGTGACCACAAAGCAGCCTCCGGTTGACTGACCTGCCTTAATCAACCGAGAGGACAGTAACACACCTACACCTTGACAGTCCCGCTTGCTCCCTGGTACGCGCGCCCAGAGAGCAACCCGGTTGCCCGGTAAATCGGTCGTGTCATTGCTCTTTCGTTTGGTTCCAGTCAAACAAACAATATTCAAATCTCCACCTTCTCTTCCATCCCTCCTCTTACATTCCACGTAGTTATTTGTAGCACCGTCCTCCACTTCCCACCGTTCCGGATCTGTTGTGTTGGGTAGCGGTCCCCAACGCCACATTAGTCGCCACTTGACAGACCAGCCGGCCACTTCACACACGCACTACTGCGCCTCGCATTAGGAGGACGACCTATCAGTGCGCTCTCACGAGGTGTACGTGGCGGATGGAACCTTGCAGCCCTCGTAAAGGCTGGCAGGTGTTGCTGCGGGCAAGCCTTCTGTTGTGGACCACTTAATAATTCAATAATTATAATAACAACGAGGCCAGTCATGGCGCAGCGCCACGAGGTGTGACTGGAAAATCGACTCGTTGTGGGTTAGATCCCCACTCGAGGAGATACTATATTTACATAAATTTATATTTCCATTTCTTCGCTCTGGTAACCTCGATAGGTTATGCGTGGCGTTGAGTTCTGCCACTTAACACGCAATGCCTCCAGAATTCGGCAGAAAGTGGAGAACGGAGTGTCTACTAGTATCTCTGCCTACCCTGCTATGTGCGGGATACAGCGTGCTAGCATCACGCAGTGCTACTATTAAGGCACTTCATTCCCTTCCCATTCTTACCTCCATCCCACTCCACTGTCCAATTATCGAGAGGAAAAAACTCTAGCGTAGAATTTTTTTTAAAACAAAGTTAGTTACATAATTTTTGATTAAATTTAAAATGAAAAGAGTAAGTTCTTTGTAAACTTCAACTTTCAACTGTAATCTTTAAAGTCATGAACTTTATTACTAAGATGAACACAGTCTATTTTTAGCTTTCTTTTGTCTCCTTGCGTATTATGTTTTATCTTCTGTTGAAGTAATATTTCTTTTGGCGCGTTTTTTGTGATATTTAAATAACATTTATTTAAGCAGATAATGCGTTATAATAAAACTTTCTTTCAATATACCGGCGTTGAGTTCCGCTACTCAACACGCAATGCCTCCAGAATTCGGTGAAAAGGGGGCAACAGTATCTTAAATTGAACGAAGTATCGTATCGGTCTCTCTGCCTATCCTGCTTTTTTCTATTATTAGTGTCGTTTTCTTTTGCAAACATAGGATAACGCAAAGGTAAAATCTTTCTAAAAAATTTTGAAGTATACCTTTTTAAAGTATAACTATAGTAGCGGCTTTCTTCACATATTCATTACTTGATTCCTAATAAAAGATTCCAATTTTTTAATATTAAAATAACTAGAATTTTTATACACTTTTATTGACTTCATTATTCATTTTTGGCCATCTTATCCAAAATAAACTATCTAAATCTAATGATAATACAATACAATATGGACACTTTTCGAGAAGCGTGGGTTCAAATCCTGCTGTTATTTTTTTGTAGATTTTCTAATAAAAAGTTATTTTCTTTCCTTAGTGTAGATTTATATTTTAAAAAAAATACTAATCCTTATCAAGACGACAAAAAATTATGGTAAATCGTCGATGGTTTAGACAAGAACTTTCTTATAAAACCATATATTGTCTTTTCCCCAATACAGAAAGAATTAAAAAATTAAATCTTTTCAGTACCTGCAGAATATATAAACATAAATTATATCTCCTATTACATATTATATGATCAATTTCAGTTGAAAAGCTCTAGATTAAGTTCTCGTAGCTGGTTCCCTAACAAGTAGAGTAAGCTGTATTGTGAAACTTGGCCAGAAGTTTCATGGAAATAAGTTATTGGGGTTCAAGCGTATGACCATAGTAATATTGGCTTATGATTTTAAATATATTATGCACATTTATTTATTATATAATATATTTCAATTCGAGTTAATAGTGAATAGAACTACCAGGTTCAACTAAAAATGCTATTCCACTTAATAGTATACTGGTAGATTTGGTATTTTTTTACTCGTGCAGTATAGGTTAGTTTATTGTACTTGAGTCTAAATCATATAGTACTTGAGTCTAAATCATATGATAAAAACAATGGCAAGTAATTTATTGTTCACACATATGTGTCTCATGTATGCAGGCAGAAGGAACCTTGAGTTAGAGTACTCCGTTTTCTACACAACACCTAAGTTGATAGATAATGTGAGTTGAGTGGCGAAACTCAACGCCGCGCTTAGTCTCGTTACCAGAGCGACAAAATGAAAATAATTCATTGTTCAGTTCAGATGCAATGACCCTGTCCATCGCGGCATTATTTTTTTTTTATTAAAATAAAAGCATAATAATATATACTTTCTTACAATAAATTTTAATATCAACTTATGCATAAAATTTCCTAAAAAAATATCTACTTTTTATCTTTTTAGATTTATCACAACGGTGTATGGGGCAGCATTTGTCCAGATGGCTGGACTTTATATGAAGCGTCTGTCATCTGTCGTCATTTAGCTCTGGGTTATGCTGAACAAGCGCTTCAAACTAACTATTTTGGCACATCACCTATTATTATTAGTGGATTTGAATGTGAAGGCAACGAGACAAACATATTTGCATGCAAATATCAAGATTTTGGTCACGTCTCGTGCCCCGGAAAAGTTGGTAAGTTCCTTCGTTAAAAATAAATGAAATAAGTTTAGCAAAAACGTTGAGCTCCACTATTCAACACGCGATATCGTGAAAATTGAGCGAAAAATAATATTTTAAGATTAAGATGTTTTCGTCTGCCCAGCTATATACGCATATAGCTGGGTAGACAAAATATATATATGTAGTAAGCTAAAAAAATATAATATTTTTTTATTAATGAAGTGGAATTTCATTTCATAAATTTTTGCCTTTAATATTTTTTAAAGGCCCTTTAATAATTCTTAAAGGCCAGTCGTGGCGCAAGTGCACAAAGTGTGACTGTAAAGGCGATTAAATATTCATTTAAATTTATATTTCTATTTCTTCGCTCTGGTGTCAAAGCGTCGAGGCAAAGCGAAACGAGCGGAAAGTGGGAACCGGAGTGTCTTATGACTTGGTTCTCTCTGCCTACCCTGCTGTGTGCGGGATACAGCGTGAAGCTAATTAATTATATTTTTAAGAATGCTATGATTCTCCACCCAATTCGCAATATATTGAATAAAAATCGAGAAGAAAAAAATTATATACATTTTTATATTATAAAATCTATGCCAAAATTATTGAAGGTGATAAATTAATTTTATACTTATTTATAAAACGTATACGCTCTGACCACTAAACCATACGATCTCATCAAGCTACGTCGAAATTTATGTAAAGATTTTGTAAAATATGGCTGTTATATAATAATAAAATGAGGCGAACGAAGCCGCGTTTGAATTATATATATATACATATTTTTAATTACCGTTTTCGCCACCAACCGTTCCAAACTTGTAATAAATCAACGTACCTACTGTACCTGCTAGTTAAAATGCAAATCACATCACCGGCAGACCATAAACGATTTAATATTGACCGCATAAATTTAGCGACGATCAACTCGCAACGATTGCTTTAATTTACACATAGATTACTTGTGCAACTTTGTACAATGCTTCATGAATAAGAGGCTGACGGGTAGTGAGTAGTCGAGTGGTTATATGAAAATTAAAAGTATTAGGCATACATACCTTCACGCTGTATCTTATGATCTCTACGTACCTCTTTTGCCTCGTCCATTGTTCGTATAAAAATTTGAACGTAGCGGAATTTGAACCCGTCCCTTTTGGAAACCGTCCAAGCGCTCTGCCACTGTGGCACTTTGCCATACGTTCTCATCACGCTACGTTGAAATTCTTAACAGCGTGTTAGAATTTATTTATATTTTTAACATCTCTATTATAAAAAAAAAACGTATTCTAAATAAGTATTTTTCTTTTCTTACTATGGAATATCTTTTGAAAAAATGTTAAAAAAACCTAAACCAACTTGTTAATAAAATTGTGTTTTAAATTTTTGTAATCCATTAATCTTGAAAGTGAAAAACTAAAACTAAAAAATGATGTAAAGTTTTGTTAAGAACTAAAGGTTGGTTAAAAAAAAGTATCAAATACTATGATTTAGAATATCTTACAAGTACATAATATATTTTTATTGTTTTGATTTGTTGTTCGTTGTTTTCTTTGAGTAAAATTATATCTTTTTATTTATATTTAGTTCTTTTTTATAGATTTTTTACTTAGACTAAATATCATCTGTATGTTAGTTTTTTCTTATCTTTAATCGTCAATACCATTTAAATTTTATCGGAAGCTTATGTAAAAAGCTGGAAATACTAAAATACTTTTTGAAACACTTTGGATTTCACCTCTGGTATGACGTCACGTCACTTCACATCTCGAAAATTGGGCGGAAGTGCAGATCAGAGTCACTAGGTTCCCTCTTCCATGGATGCTTACCCATCTATATGCGGGATAGAGCGTAAAGCTAAAAAAAAATAATAATTCGTTTGTTCCGTTCACAATTTTCATTGTTGATAAAGACCAAATATTTATTAAAATTTTAAACCTGCAGGTCACGTAGCAGCAGTAGTGTGCACTCGTCTTATGGCAGATCTTTTACTCGATACGAATGTTATAGAGAAAACAGCTCATTTACAAGATGCACCGATGTACCAACTACAGTGTGCAATGGAAGAGAATTGTCTTAGTAAATCAGCATATGAGGTATACTTTAATTTTAAGTTCTAATTTTCAATTTTTTCATTAAATTAAAGAGATTTGTTCCTTCGTTGTCGTCTGATATAACTTTCATTTTCTCGCTCTGGTAATAAGACAAAGCGCGGCGTTGAGTTACGCTACTCGACGTGCATTGTTTCGAAAAAAAAAGATTAAAAGAAGCTACAAACTAAGTAAAAAAAAAACATTTTATGAAAAAACATGTTTACCCATTTAACAACAACTACAAACAAACAACGTTGCATTTAAAGACCAATCTTTAAGACTTTTATAACTTTTCGATAATAGGTGAACTTTTGCTAGCTTAGTTAGCTTTTTATTTATCTTGCCATCACATATACCACTCGCCATGATTGCCTTAAATATATTTCTTTTATTTTACTATCCCGCTATATACCCAATATAACAGGGTAGGCACAAGAATCCTGAGAACCTAGTGGTAAGACATTCCGTTCTCTTTAAGACTCTTATGCTCTACACTTTCCTCCGAATTCTTGAGATATCGCGTGTTAAGTGACTTTACTAGAGCGAAAGAGTGAAAATTAAATATTTCGTTTCCGTGTTTACAGTCGCACGTTTGTATCTCTGAATAGTTCACAGGTTCATGGCCGCACTCAAAAGAACAACTATCGAAACGTTTATTTTTCCATTTATGTACCATATACAGGATGGAAGCGTCAGCGCTCCTTTCACGGGAACAGCATATAGTGTAAAATATTTTAAACCCATACCTAAAAAAAATATCAAGAAACCTCAACAGTTTAAACGTAGAATTTTTTTTTAGACGTAGGATTTCGCGATGTTTATCCGTACCTATATTTCGTGCGACGCAATTACACATAGATACCAATAACGCAAACGCATACTACTACAAAAATACTACTAAATGTTAAACAACTTTGGATGTAAACAACGTATGCGGCGCTTTCCCTTTGATTAGTTTCTCTTTGATTTACGTCTGCGTGCGTCATTTTTGACAAATGGCGTTTTATTTTACAACGATAATTTTATTATTTATTTTGTTTAAAAAAAACACTTTCATTTTTGGGAACTTTTCTTTATTGTATTAGGCTTTTATGGAGTAGTTAAAACTGTGATTGAATTTTAAGTGATGCTAACAAAAACACTCTGTTTACATTTTCATATAAAATTCCAGCAATATTTCATATAATGATCCTGAAAGTATTGCTTGTATATTTAAACATATTTCATTCCTCTATATCACGCTTTCAGTATACGCTGCGTGTTGTAATAAATCGTCTCTACCCAAAGTAAATAGGCAATATACGAGTAAAACCCCGTTTGATTGATTATTTGTGAACCCTTTACTGGGCTCATCTTACAATATTTGAGGTTTCTTCGAGGATATAAATGATGTTGTTTCACGTTTTTTATTGTCGACTGGAATCTGTTTTCGATTTTCTATTTTGAGTTAGTTATTAGTGTGAAGTGAACGTGTTAAGTTTAAAACGTTATAATTAAATCTGTGTGTGATGAATTAATAATTTTTCTTGTCTTTCGCATTTAGCAAGGTAGGCAGAGGTAGCTTAGTATTAAGATTCACCGTGCACCATTCACATCACTTAACGCAACATAACTTAACGCCACAATTTGTCTTACTAAAGTAAGGAAATAAAAATAATTATTTTCCTTGGAGATCGACCCCACAACCATTGCGATTACAGTCAGATGCAGTAACACTGCGCCACAATTAGATAATATACTAATTATCCTTTAGCAAATATGAACTTATTTTATGAAGTATTTTATATGAATCAATATTTTACGTATGTAAATTTACAAATCCTAAAGTAAGCTTGAAGTTATACAATACAATGGGTTTGTTTCGCAACGTTCGGATAAATGAAATATTTTAGGAGAATCTGGATTAAAACGATCTCGCCTATATGAATAGCCGTCCAAACTCGGATATAAGGCCACGTGTACACGATATGTGGATATTTATAATTCATTAAATGACTACACGTAATGTATTTAGTATTAGGTATACGAAAAATGTACGCTTATAATTATTAACACAACACCTAATTTTGTTGAGGAGGAGGAGGAGGTTAAGGAAATCTAAAAATCTGAAAATTAATCTGAGGATATGAAATAAGCATGGAAAACGGGGTATCCTAATACCAGTTCCATCTGCCTAGCCTGCTATATACAAGAACATGTAACATGCAAAGTAAACACAGAACTCAATGTTTAATCTCATCTCTGTGCAAATTCAAAACATTCCACTTTGTTTTACAAGTTGAAATTTATAATATATTAGATGAAAGAAGGAGCAGGATTGAGGCCGTCGTGACGTACCTTGGATATGAAAAGTAAAAACAATAAAACAATTATAATAATATGCATGACAATACACATAATTAGTATAGTTAATTATGAATAATACAATCAATATATTCTTAATATCATATTGATTCGGAGTCATTTATGTATGGACGGCCCGAGTGTCAGAACCTTCATTTTATATATATGGGTAGCGGTTGCTAACGGAATGCAATGGTCGAGTCAAACTTTTAAGTACTGCGGTAATAATAAATATGATATACATAAAAACTAGTACCAAATATAAAATAGACATAACATAATAATTCGAAATATTACCACTATCTTTTAGGATTGTAATTCCTATAAAAGCTAAATATGTGGATCAAAGTGAACTTTGGCCAATATTATAATATTGAATGTTGCTTGACATCGCGGAGACTGACGTGATGGGCTTACGCGAACAGTTATAGCGACATTAACTTAGCAGTCTCGCAGTGCGCTATGCTTATATGGCGTTAGTCGTTGACAAAATGTATACCACTATGGTTCTACGACTTGGTATATGATTAGTAGATTTGTGAATGTAGTAATGTCCACTCGTCTCATATGGGTGTGTGGTGGTATTTTATGTCCTGGAACTCGGATGTATGTAGTAATATCCGCCTATGATTCTAATATCTTGTTCGGACGTAGAAAATACTCAAGACACGACTGCGGAGTCTGTGCGTGCGTTTATTTGACATATCGGCCGCTTTACGATAGTGCGCTAGCGCGACTTATATTGATCTCTTAAATCAATTAACATCACGAATCACCATTCTAATACAATCTAATACAATCTTAATGTAAATAAGCGTAACAAGTACCTTCAGAAAGATCACACACAAATATCCCGGAGGGTTTAATAAAGACAGTTGCGGCCGCGGTCTGGTAGGAATTCACGGTGTGGAGGCGGTGCGGTGCCTTTGCGCTTTCTTCTTTTTATTATATACACTGTTATCTTATTTCTAAATCTCTAAAATTACCCACGATTACAACGATAAAAGGTTGTAACTACTAGACACATCACGAACCAAAGCATTATTCAATAAATGTAATATCTTTAAAGGTTTTCAGGGATTCAGTTACAATTCGACTGTTAACGCGATGATTGTGGGTTTAAGATTCGGGAAAATGGAGTCTTTAATATTTATTCCTCGCTATGTTACGAAGTAAAGCACTGCGTTGAATTCCGCCACTTAAAACTGTTTCCAGAATTCAACGGAAAGTGGGAAACGGAAGTATCTTAATGGGAACGGAGTGTCTTAACATTCGATTCCATAGTTTCGTTTGCCTGCATGCCTGCTATGTGTGGAATACAGCGTCAAGGTAAAAAAATGCATTTGATATGATATGAAACGGCCTTTACGCTCTGTTTTATTTATTGCCTGTCGGCTTGCGGGGACATTGGCTTTTTAGAAATATTGCCTTCATCGATACCCTAATGTTGTGATTTTTGTAGGCTTTCAGAAGTTTTATCCAATAATATAATTCTATTATGTACGTTATTTTCGTAGGAAAGACTGTGCTACTTGATTGATAGGAAGTGAAAAAAAAACTTTTAGAGAAGAGATCTAAAACTTTTACAGGGACGGGAAAATACGCGATTTTACGATTTGTAATCCATGCAAAAGAATTATTTTCTTATAAATAATGCAAACGAGCTAACGTTTCATTTGATGTTAAGTGATTACCTCTGCCCATCAAAATTTGCAGCACTAGAGCGTTAATGTGTTGCCGGCTATTAAGGAATTTATTGATCCGCCCATTGAAAATCCCAATATTGTAATTATTTGGGAACACGTCTGGGAATTGGTTCCATAATTTGCATCGCCATGGTAAAGCATCTGAGACTGGCATACTGAGTAGTTGAACTCACCTAGGAGTTCAGATGATGAAATAGGACCAAACAATTCCTCTGAACACTACCCAGTATACATGCAATAGAACACGTAGAGGGGAGCCAACATTCCTGCGATGTTCAGAGCAATCCAGATTTTGTCAAACACATGCATGTATGTAGATGCATTTAATTTGACCCCAATTACATAAATTAGTAAAGATCTGCATGATATATGCGTTTTCCTCCCTAGCTCGGGATTCCTAAGTATTATTTTTATTTTTTTTATTAATAAAAACACACCACGGACGTTGGTGGTCCGTGCCCTTTTCTGGTCTTTTGTCCTTTTGTTTTTATGTGATTTTTACTTTTTTTTGACTGAAACTTATGTTGCAAAACATAAATTAAAAAAAACTTCACCTTGGTAAAGGTAAAGGTAAAGGTACATACAGTACTGTCATTTACATAGAGCATTGAGTAGAATCGTTAAGTAGCATGTCATTAATATAAAACATGCAGAGAATTGCAGTAAATAGTGTATAATTAAGTTCTTTGATTTTGCAAATTATAAGAATTATGTAATAAGCCAAATGTGAAATAAATTTATAGCATATTGTTTAATATTGTTTAATAAATAATTGAAATATATTTTAAGTGCTTAAACCACTTTGCTGTTTGCGATGTAATTGTGACCACGGATCAATCATCCAATTATATGATATAATATATTTTGATTTTAAATAATTTCAGTCATTTATATTTGTGCTTCAAGTATTATTTATAAATAGGAGAGTATGGAGAGACTCAAGTGAGATCGAATCTACGATAGAGTAGGTACAAAGTAGAGAATAAAGTTAGCCTATAATATAATATAGATAATGTTCAAGTTTTACATTATTTCAATCGATATTGTGATAGTAACTAATATTTCTATTGCCAAATATGGACAGGAACGCTTACAAGCATTTCAACGACTTCCAGTATCAATTCCATGTATGTGATTCAATTAGCAGACGCAAGAGTGTAGTGTATGGATTGTGGAGGACACAGTGTCGAGTGTCGACTCATGAGTGAAGAGTGTCAAGTGTCGCGAGCCGAGTGTCTAGTGTCTAGTGTCGAGTGACTGTCACGAGCGTTCGTTGTGTGTCGTCTTAGTATCGAATGTAGAGAATAAAATATAGAGTATAGAGATCCCCTGAATGAAAATTAAACCATCGCGTCCCACGCCGACATGAAGCTTTTCCAAATATATATACCTATTATTGAATTCTTCTTTCAGATACAAAGGACGAACGTTAACTGGCAATTCGAAACTCGCCGTCTACTTAGGTTTACAGCCTCATCGCTTAATATAGGAAATGCTGAGTTTCGACCGTACCTGCCAAAGCATTTATGGCAGTGGCATTTGTGTCATATGTATGTTTTAATTATTATAGAGTAGCATAGTGTGACTGTAAAATCGACTGGTTGTGGGTTCGATCCTCACTCGAGGAAATTGAATATTTATTAACATTTATTTTTTCATTTCTTCGCTCTGGTGTCTAGGCACAGCGCGGCTTCCGCAACGCAATGCCTCCAGAACTCGGCGGAAAGTAGGGAACGGAGTGTCTCAACACTAGGTTACAGAAGGATACAGTATGAAGCTAATTAAATTGATTTAATTTAACTTACTTTATTTTTAATTATTTTAATGTATTATTTAGACGCTAGAAGTATAAAAATTTTGAGAAACATATAAAATTAATAAAGAGGCCAGCCGTGGTGCAGGGGCACAAAGTGTCACTGTAAACGCAACTGGTTGTGGGTCTTCCAAAATTCGAAGGAAAATGGGGAACGGATTGTCTTAACATTAAGTTCCCTGTGCCTACCCTGCTGTGTGCAGGATACCGCGTGAAGCTGATTTATATGAAATAAAAAATATATATATATAAGTTTCCAAGAGACAAGTTCAAGTCCCGTTAAAATATTCATACATAAAAATAATTAAATTTTTTTTTTCACATGTTTTGCCGGAGAACGGAGAGCTTTAACACTAGGTTTCTATATCTATACGGGATACAGTGAGAAGCTAAAAAGAACATAAATATGTTCCTCAAATATTATTTTTAAAACAATATGTACTAAATACAGGCACTACCACAGTATGGAAGTATTCGCAACATTCGATGTGCTAGACGAGTCTGGCAGACGTATCGCAGAAGGGCATAAAGCGTCGTTTTGTTTAGAAGATAATACTTGTTTACCTGGAGTCGAGAAAACGTATTCGTGCAAGAACTACGGAGATCAAGGTACGTACTATATTATTTAAAACAATGCAAAAGCAACGATCGTGGATTCGATTACCACTTGAGGTATAGACTTTTCTCATTTCTTCGCGAATGGTAACAAGACAAAATGCGGAGTTAAGTTCCTCAACTCAATGGACCATACTTATTTAGAGACGGTGCGTCTTACCGCTAAATTCTCCTTTGACTACCTAATATATGTGGTACCTGATAGATGTGGGATATTGAGTGAAACTAAATGAAATAATCCTATAAAAATTAAATAATTTAGTTTTTTTTATCAGCTTCACGCTGTATCCTGTACATAGCAGGGTAGATAGAGGAAACCTTGTGTTAAGACACTCCGTTCTCCACTTTCCGTTGAACTCAACACAGGCTTTGCCTTGACACCAAAACGGAGAAATGAAAAAAATGTAACTTTAAGTACATATTTTATTTCCTCGAGTGAGGATCGAACCCACAACCAGTCGCGTTACAGTTATACTTTGTGCTCCTATGCCACCACTGGCCTCTTCTATTTATAGTTAATTTCTTCTAAAGGATATTCGTAAAATCTTAGCGTTAAAATCGATGTTCACAAAAATCATGTTTAAGTATTATTTTTTGGATTCACACTTTATTACGCATATAACAGGGAAAAACTTAGTGCCAAGACATTCTGTTTTCTGTTTACCTCTCGAATTCGAAACATTACTTATTAAGTTAACTTTGTCTTACAGAGCGATGCAATTAAAATAATTTATATCAACCCAAAGAACTCCAATCGCATTTAAATCAGAAAATGCATCACTGCTCTACGATAGTTAAAAAATGGAGATTAATATCAAAGTTTATGAATCATTTACCGTACTAATTTAATAACCATTTTGGAATCGCAATCGTCGATGCAGTAATCTCGTTCACACTAAATTTAGTTTGTTATTTCTTACTTTGGCTTAATTAAGGTAAATATTATTTGCAGGAGTTTCAGTAAACTGTTCAGATATTTACCAATACAATATTGACTGTCAGTGGGTCGATGTGACTGATGTTCCACCTGGAGATTATACTTTTAAAGTAAGTTTTGTATTAAGGAAGAGGGAACTTAGTGTTAAGACACCCCGTTACTCGCTTTCCGCTCAAAAATCGACTTGTTGTGTCTTAAGAAGCATAAATGAAATAAAAATAATTTAAATATAATGATTTCCTCGAATGAGTATAGAACCCACAGTCATGACGTTTAGACATCTGCATCCCCAACGCTACAATGTCGCCCAAAATAAGCTAATTATGTATATTATTGTAAAAAAGTAATATTTTTCATTTCTTTTTATAAACCTACGCAAATTCCATTTCTCTCTTTTCTTTTCAAAGATACTAGATCTTCATTTTATTTCATAATTATCTTTTAAAAATCCCTTAGAGTGCTATTCAAAAATAATTTGTTTTGTTTTGTTTATAATTTATAAGCTTCACTTCTCCCTGTTCTCAAAAGTGGATTACTATAAAAAATCTTTAATTAATTTCTTACTTCTACATTATAGTAGCATAGTAGCAAAACATTATAGTAGAACTTTGGACTGGGTGAACCGTTTTTGATAATTTGCTTTTTATGTGAAAGCTAATGCTTCCCGTGTGGTCTCATTTTTATAAATTCAATTTTGACAGTGATATCTATGAGAAAATCACATAGATCTTTATTAAAGATGATAAATTTGCATTAGGTATACTAAATATCACGCCAACCGATTCCGATTATTCTTTTTTTATTTGAAAGTATACACTACAAGGATAAAATTTGGTGAAAGTTTGATTAGGTTCTGATGATGAGATCCGGTTGAAATTGAATAAGTTTTTTTTTTTTGTAAAAAATATAATTGTACTGTAATAGTTACAAGGAAAAATATTGTTAAAATAGGTGTCAAAAGTGAGATTCCTCGTCGTTGCATTTCTATTCAACCAACTTCAAAAAGAGGATGTTCTCATTTTCAACCGATTGCAAAAAATATAGTACATAGTACAACCACTACCTACTCGTTTGAGAAGCATCCTCCTGAAGTCTACCCATCACTTAAAATCGTAAAATAAATCAATTCTTGACAAAAAAACCGAACAACGAACTAAAAAGTAAAAAATATTTTTTTCAAAAAGTAAACCGTACCTTGATTTTGTTAAACAAAAATAATCAAAAAGATTTTATAATTATGAAGTCGGTTTCAAGCTAATGCTACAACAACCTTAGGTACTACATAAATCGAATCACTAAGCCTGTTTGTTTTAATTGGCACGAACCTCAAAATTATGAAATCTTTTTCTAATTATATTTGTTTAACAAAATCAAAATACGTTGTAAAATTAAATCAGCTTTACGCTGTATCCCGCACACAGCAGGGTAAGCAGAGGGAACCTAGTGTTAGGACACTCCGTTCCCCACTTTCTGCCGAATTCTAGAAGCATTGCGTGTTGAGTGGTAGAACTCAACGCCCCGCTTAACCTCGACACCAGAGCGAAGAAATGGAAATATAAATTTAAGTAAATATTCGAGTAGGGATTGAACCCATAACCAGTCGGTTTTACAGACACACCTCGTGCCGCTGCGCCAAGACTGGTCTCAAGTACGTTTTGGTCTATCTAAAATATTTTTTTACTTTTTAGTTGCTTGAAGTCGGTTTTTTTAATTAAAAATTAATATTTTCGACTCTCCTATGAATTCACAATTAAGTTGTACATATATACAAGACAAGATAGTTTCCCTTTTAATGATAACATAAAGCTGTTCTGTCCCGCTAAACTAAAATATTATAATAATATATTTTCAGGTAGCCATAAACCCTCACGCCAGAGTGGCGGAGCAACATTACCACAATAACGCTGCATCCTGTTTACTCCGCCTAACGGAAAGTTACGCATTTGTATACGGCTGTAGTTTGCAAAGACCTTGAAATGTATATTATATAATACATAAGTATAATATAAATAAAAGAATATCACACAACAGTTTTTATTTCATTTTTCAATTATATTTTATTTTAAATGAAAATGTCCGTGGTCACGGCTAGACAAAGTACGGACTACTGCAAAGTGTTCGAAACGACGGGTTTCCAAAAATGTATATTCTCAAATATATGCGCGATTAATCCGGTTAAAATAGTTTCATTTAAATAGCTATTTGTTCTTTAAGGAGTGTAGAGGAGCACTAAGAGGGGATTTTTCGAAATTGCTGTGGAAATGGGAAAAAGTGGGATGTCACGTTTTGCAATCTTCGCCAACTAAGTTACTATTACGTTAAGCTACAACTAGGATATATAGCTTTTGTCATTTGTTATTTCATATTGTGTATTGAGTGGCGAAACTCGATGCCGGGCTTTGTCTAGTAACCGTAGTAGATAAGTAAACTAATAAAAATAATCTTTTTCGTCCAGTGGAAATTAATTTACTTTTAATTAAAAAATAAAAACTTTTAATTAAATAATGATATTTAAATTTATGTAATATAATAAAATAAAAGACGTTTACTATTAAAGTAATTTTATTTATTTTTTATTATCTTATTCTAGAACATGACTATCGTATATAATTTTGAGCAAATCTCATTAAGAACACCCCTATAGTATAATACAAAAATGTATAATTATTCAAATTAGTATTTATATTTACATTAACATTTCACAAAGTTAAATAATGATGTTTGGATATGAAAATGTTATAAATTAATTAAGTATATTTTGTTTCATTGTCTATTTATTATTTTTGACCTAGCATTTAAATTACAACAAAAAAAATCAATATGTCTATAAAAACAGTATTTTTTTCAACTTCACGCTTTATCCCGTTTTTAACGGGATAAACACGGATAATATTATTAAAAGATATTTCGTTCTTTACTGTCTCCTCAAATTATAGACATTATGTGGTCAACGGCGTAACTCAACGCCGCATTTTATTTTCTCAGTATGTTATTTGTTGCACGTAATTTAACATTGTACATTAATTTCGTACTATGCAACGAATCAGTAGAAAGTTTGAAACAATATAAAATAAATATTTTTACACTATTATGTATATTTCAAAACAAAGTAAAATGTTAAAATTATCTATATTTTCATAATTAATATTTTATTAGTTTACCTAAGTAATCTACAAACTTAGACCAAAATCTGGAACATTATAAAATATAATAAAAAAAAATTACCCCATACTTAACACATTATGATTAAATATCACATCGTGAACCTAAACCTTTAAATATAACATCACATATATGGGTAACTCAAATTACTTGTACATATTAATACCTCGTGAATAAACTAATCCTAAATAATATTAAAAGTAAAGATAGTGACACTTCACTCTGTTCTTTTCTTCTTTAAGTATAAAAAAATTGGTAGTGTACTTAGTGTCTCAAATGACCAGTAAATATTACAAAATTTTATCTGTCGCAGTAGAATTATATTCCCATTTAAAATACATATCAGCGTTTCATATATAATATGTTAAAAAAACTTATTTTTCGTTATGTTAAAATACTCTAAAACACACACACATACACACAAACACAAACAAATTAAATACACAAAAAATACCATATTTAACACAAAGCGAAAAAAAATTAACCTTTCTTAAACTTAATAAGTAAGATACTAACGGTGAGGTACACTATGATCCACAACGATGTCGATATGAAACCTGAGTAGACGGTAGGAACGGTGATGGTCCAGCCTCTTTGAAGCATCGAGCGTAGTGACTCAGTTGACTTCGTGAGAGGCAGTACGTAGCTTATCCATTGTAGTACTATGTGCATACCTGTTGAGGAATTATTTTTATGTAAAAAAAGACAGTGAAATATTGAGTTATTTTTTTTTGAGTTATTATTGTCTACAGTAACATTTTGTTAAATGAAAACTGTAAAAAATGTAACTTTAAATTAAATCAGCTTCACAGAGTAAGCAAAGGGAACCTAGTGTTAAGACACTCCAATTTTCGCCAATTTTTTGAGGCGTTGCATGTTACGTGGCGGAACTCAACGCCGGGCTTGTGCCTTGTTGCCAGAACGAAGAAATGAAAATATTAATAAATAATAATTCATTTCCTGGAGAGAGGATCGAACCCACAATCGTTGCGTTACTATCTAAAATATAAATAAAAAAAAAACAGTGAAATGTTGAGATTTTTTGGAGCTAATTGAATTTTATTGAGTTATTGTTATTGTCTACAGAGCTAGGACAGTACAATTTTGTTAAGTGAAAACTGTAAGCCAAAAAATATAGGTATATTAGAAGCGAAAATTGTAAATCAAAACAAGAGCAGTTATTTCTAAGTAACGAAGAATTATTATTACTGAGTAAATAAATTAATAAAATTAGATCAAATTTTGATTAATTTATATAAATATTATAAATTAAATCAGCTTCATGCTGTATCCCGCACATATAAATATTATGTTTTCACTAAAATCACTATTACATTAATTGGATACAAAAATATATGTATTTTTCTTGTTTGTTACCCATCTAACATTGTAAATTCAGAAGCAATAGATGCATATTTTGTTATAAATTAAATAATAAAATCAACAACTAACCTTCAATAGGCCATATGATTCCACACAATAACATCATGGGCAAGAAAGATCCAAGAGCTAGATAGGTCGCAGTTCTTTCCGTGTCGCATATGCAGGATACTACGAAACCTTTAAATAAACAGAGGTATTTTATTATTAAAAGTTTAAATAAACATTATAATTTTAAATAAGTATAGCAATATAATATTTTGTAGAAGATGTGTAAAAATTAAAAGTTGCGGGATTCGAATCCGCGTTCTTGAGAACGTCAAAATTTTTATACGTTTTCTGAAAATATTTTTCTATTCATAGGAAGGAATAACACTATGAAAATATAAAAAATATGTTACATTTATATAGATGTAGTCTATTAAAGAAATGGAAAACGTATCATTTCTTATAACATTTATAAATAAATAAATAAACATTATTTACAAAAAAATCTTAATTAGCGGTCAGTCGTGGCGTAGGGGCACAAGCGTGCTACTGTAAACGTGACAGGTGTGGGTTTGATCCCCACTCGAGAAAGTGAATTATTAACCCTCTACGTCTGACGTGACGTCGCGACACCGCGAAATATAACAGTCGGTGTATTACCACTGATTTTCAAATTTAAACACCGACGCTTTCAGTACCTTACTGTAATTAGATTAGGCGTCGGATAGTGTGTGACAGGTGGTTGCAGGTAACCTACGAGTCCATAGAGGGAGGAAACTGTCCACAAGACTACCACTTGAGCGTTAAGGTAAATATCTCCTAGACTACCACTTCAGTAAAAAGATTATATTTTCATACTGTCTTTATTTTAGATAATGTGTGATTTGTATGTATTACTTCATATTTTAAAATTCATTTAAATTATATTTATTTATACTTATATTAAAAATTATAATTGTAAAAAAATAAAAAAAATGTTTTTGTGATTATTTGAATGCAAGTTTCCTTTGAAAATTCTCTAAAAAAGTTGTAATTTGACACTGTCTAATTTTATATTCAACCATTGAATGTATGTTATATTCCCTAGACTGATTAAAGTAATAGTTAAAAATGTCTAATGTTAAATATAAATGAAGAAGATTTTGTAATTTTCTCTATGCCATTAATGTTAAAGAAGAGATTCATATGAAGTCAAGTGATATATATGAAGTCAATAAATACTGTTTCATTTGAAAAATACACTTTGCTTTCTTTATTTTAAATAAATTTAACATAAAAAATATCCTAGTGATTTAATAAATATAAATAAAATTGCTACATAAGCTTTTTGCATAAAAATTTTTGCTGTTTAAAAAAGTGTTTCATCTCTATATCTTATAAAATAAGAACGCATTTCGTCTCTGTCTGGCCTTTCTAAGCGATCTTCTTCTAAACCACCCAACGGATTTTGATGCGGTTTTCACCATTAGGTAGAGTATTTCTCAGGGAAGGTTTATATATAGTTTATTATATGTATATTTTATTGTAATTTGACATAAATATGATAAATGTGCATAAAGTCCTACCCGTTGAGACACTTTCACGCATGCGCTGCTTTAATGG
>JAATLQ010035023.1:0-26178 GCA_013421005.1 Heliconius erato x Heliconius himera | reverse complement strand
AGCGGTAAGAGAGGTAGGGGGAGACCTCGGTTGACCTTCGAAAACACAGTATCAAAGATACTGGAGGAAGGTCACGTAAAAAGCATGAGGACCCCCCGAAGGGCATGTATGAAGAGGTTGATGACAGTGGACGAGGCGAAAGAGGTATGTAGAGACCGTAGCGTTTGGCGCTCCGTTCTCTCTGACTACCCCGCAAGGGATAAAGCGTGAAGCTAAGTTAAGTTAAGTTAAGTTAAGATTGGAGAAAGTGTTTAACTTGAAAACTGGTGAAAGAGACAACATGTTTTAGAATAACATTTTTAAAATAAAAATCAGCTTCACGCTGTATCCCGCACACAGCAGGGTAGGCAGAGGGAACCTAGTGTTAAGACACTGCGTTCCCCACTTTCTGCCGAATTCTGGAGGCATTGCGTGTTGAGTGGCAGAACTCACCGACACGCTTTACCTCGACACCAGAGCGAAGAAATGGAAATATAAATTTTAAGTAAATATTTCTTAAGTAAATATTATCTCCTCGAGCGGGGATCGAACCCACAACCAGTCGGTTTTACAGTCACATTGTGTGTCCCTGCACCACGACTGGCCTTGAAAACATGACATTTTAATTTTTACAATAATGTGATTTAAATTAAACTGTTTAACCGAATTAATCACGTCGGACTGCGAGTCGCGGGGAACTTTGCTAGCACATGTCATTTATATTGATAAATTATTATTTGTAATAGATTTAAATATGAATATTTTTACCAGATTATAGTCTGGAGTCTTAACTTAGCTTTTGTTTTCTTATACGTTGCGGCCTCTTTTTTCCATCTATGTATATATTTTGTCTTGACTAAGCCTGTCAATGCTACTAAGCTTGAGTTCAATATTCGCCTGGGGGGAAATAAAGTATTATTATCTCCTCGTTCTGATCAAAAGACAAAACTGCATCGTTGAGTTACAGAAATTAAAATATTAAATATTTAATTTATCTGACTAGGAATCGAACCCACAACTTGTCGCATTTACAATCGCACGCTTGAGCCTCTAAATTATATCGACTTCAACTGCCTTATTAATATTATATTATTAGAAATAATCCAGAACGCCATCATTCAATCTGCTTTGCAAAAGCATATTACCTACTTTAAGCACAGAAAACGTGTATGCAATTTTCCTCCTCTATGTCCCGGAATAAAATTACCATAAATTTTTTGTAAACATATTTGAATACGATTTGTTGCGAAGATTAAACTGGAGGCCATTTCCATACATTTATACTATATACGGTTATTTATTGCGCGATGTACTCTTGAGGATTTAGCTAGCTTGATTCCTTTACAAAGACATCGTAGAACAAAATTTAACTATGTTTATATAAAGTAGGGATATACTAGTATATAGAAGATTTATATTTTTTTTTCTGATGATATTTTTTTATATTTTTCTTTACCAATTCACACAGAAGAAGCTTGAAGAAGCTATCTTACCGTCAGTAGTGGATACCGTTCTCTGGGAACTCAAAAAATCAATAACCATATTTGTTATGTTAAATATATTTTTTTAATATTTTACATTTCCTTGAATTATTAAATTCATTATTTTAATCAAAAAATTGTAAAATGGCACATTTAGAATAATTTTGGCTATAAGCGATAATCATATGTGAGCTCTAAGTATACTCGGGGGAGAAGAAGAGAGGGAGATGCAAAACTGATTGGACAAAACGTGTCGTTATATTTAATTGCTCTATACGTAAAAACTCTATTAAGAGTGATCTGTCACTCACTAAAAGTTAGTAGAGTCAGTGAAATAACTGAGGAGAATTATCATTTGGCTCTTAAATATTAAGAACTTTTAATCAAAGTTTTTCTTTATAAAAATATTAAGTTTTATTTAATTTATTGAAGGAAACATTAAATATTATTTTTAAATCTACTGTAGTTATAAATTAAATAAAAAATAGCTTCACTCTGTGTACCGCATACAGTATGGTAGGCAGAGGGAACCTAGTGTTAAAAAGGCACTGTTACTCACTTTAATTATTTAGTATCTAATAATTATATTACAGCAAATTAAAACTAAGAACGGAACGTACATCCATCAACCGGTTTATGTTCCACGATGAATTAAAACTACAAAAAACTCAATAAACTAAAACTATTTCAACCAAAAAAGTTACCGAAAACAGCGTACAAAAAGCATACGGAGGACAATTTTCCTTATGGTTTTAATTAAGCCGGCACTAACCTGCGCCATTTTTGCGCTCCCGCACCGCTCGTGCAGATTGATTAAAAGTCTATGGCCCATGCTTTATAGCTTATGTCCATTGGTGGATACGATACGAGATTTTGTAGGCTTTCATTTTTTTTATTCATTCAGTATTTTGGAGGTAGAAGGAAGGGAGGTGGAGTAAACAAAGTGTTTACAGACTCCGTTCCCCACTTTCGAATTGTCGAGATATTGCGTATTGAGTGGCGGAGCTCAACGCCGCGCTTTGTCATTTTACCAAAGCGAGGAAATAAAAATAATTTTACCTCCGAGTGGGAGTTAAACCCATAACGTCTTATTCAGATGTTGTATTTGTAATGTTTGTATACATACATATCTATAATTTTACGCTGTATCTTGCACATAGCAGAGTAGGCAGAGGAAACCTAGTGTTGCGACATTCTTTTCTCATTAAGATACTTTCGTTCCCTACTTTTCGCCTTATTATTATTTATCAAGGCATTGCGTGTTCAATAGCGGAACTCAACGCCTAGCTTAGCCTAGCTACCAGACCGAAGAAGTGAACATTAAAAATACCTCATTCCCCCAAGTTGGAATCGGACCTACAAATGCTTACAGTCAGACGCTACTCTACTGCGTCACGACCGACGACAGCTTCGAAGAAAAAAAATGAAGATTCTATAAAATGTTAATAAATATACCTAACATTGTAGGTGCATATACATTTTGAACGAATTCATATATAAGACGACACGTCTATTTTGCCGGACACGCAATATGAAACAATGGAAACAGGTTTAACCCTAGTACCGCTCATGTGGCAACTAATTTATGGTCGAGGTGGGCACCCCGCCCGATAGTTACGTCGGACGCTAATTTTGACGGACACGCCGAAACTTGCCTACGGATTGGCTCAACTAAATAAACTATTTGTTTTTGAAGTAAAGATTTGCGAATATTTTATATTTAAATTTTGCTGTAGATTGGGATAAAAATCATTGTTGGCAACTTTTATTTGTCATTCATTCATTTATTTTTTTACATTAGATCAATATTTTTATTGTATTCTTTTAAGTGATTTTTTAAACTTTTATATTTTTTGAATATTGCAACTAACCCACTCGAGGAAATATTTAATATTTATAACTGACTTCTGTAAGGAAAGAAGGTTATCAATTCGACTGTATTTTTTTATGAACTTTTGACTGGGTGAGCTGATTTTGATGACTCTTTTTTTATTCGGAAGCTAGGCTACCCGTGTGGTCCTATTTTAATTTGGTCCATTTCTGACAACGGTATCCATGAGAAAATCACATAAGCCTTAAATTTGCATAAGGTATGTGCATGATTTTTTTTTGTTAAAAGCTATAATTAGAATTTCTACGCTCTGATGCCTTTTTCAATATTGTATTATGGACTAGTTCTATTGAAATGTCTACTAACTACAATTTCAAAAATTTAAATAAATTCGCTACTTTATTGCGTTATTCGACACGCAAAATGAGATAAAATTATCGATGTTAGTAGAGAAGAATTGTACTAAACAAATATTAAAATGATTTTATTTGAAACTATAATTCAAAACCATGTGTTTCAAGTGGTAAATACAAGCCATTCTCTACTATTTCATAAAAAAGATTTATCAATGGAAATGATATATCCATTTTCCATAATATGTATGTGATCAATGAACCACAAATAGAAAATCCTAAATACAATATATTTCTGCTTTCAACACCCAATGTTTCTCGATTATATAAAATGATAAAACAAAAACTATATTAACTGTGTCCTGCATTTTCTCTTGAGAGCAGGATTGTATATGACATATGGGGAGGAAAAACCAACGCTAAAACAACTTTCCTACTATCATTCAGTGAACACGCGATTCTTATGCTTCGAGCAATGAAAACGGCGAAAAAGTGAATGATATTAATTTCAAACAAATATTTTGTACGCTTAACACTAGCTTGACCGCTTTTATTTAGGAGATTTCAAGCATCGTGCGTACAAACAATTTCATACTAAAGGATGGCCGCGCTTTTCCTTCTAATGTGAATATCCATAGCGATCTATTCGTGCCACCAGATAGTATATCATAATTGGTAGTAATGTTGTAATAAGCACTGATAGATTTTAACAAAAAAATTAAGTATAATTGTTCGATACGGCATTACGTTCTTTTTATTTGATTAAATATTTTCTTGTTTTCAACTTCACACTTTCACACACACTTCAGAGATTACTTAGTGCCAGAACAGTCCGTACTATATTTTACGCCAGATATTACGTAATGAGTCGAAACTCTACGTTGTGTTTTAGCTTTGTCTTGGTAAGAGAGCGAGAAAATGAAGAAATCAATTCCCCCAATTAGAAATTTACCCCACAACGACTCAACGATTCTACAAACAGGCACTGTACCGCTGCGCCACTCTGTCATCAGATGTAAATTTATATAAAAATATAATTTATATACAAATTTATATCTGACTAAATCTCTGTATAGCACCGTAACGCTGTTTTCACAGCCGCACCTAAAGATCTACTAAGGTGTCTCCATTTGTCACGTCGGCGGATCATTTAGTTGATACTTTACAGACGTCGCTTGAGTGATTACGGACAATCGAGTGAGTGGACGCTGAAGACAATATACCAGTGTATCATATAGTGCTAATGATATCTGTGTTATATAGAAATGGTTACCCAAAATATGTTTCTTATGATCCTTAATGTCTTGATGTATTGGGGGTATCTTATTATTATTAATCATCACAGCGAAAATAATGTTAGGACACTATGTGGCCAACGCAACTTAAATTTTGAGACATTGACTAGTGGAATTCAACGCCGCGTTTTGTATTAATACATTTATCTTGAATATTTGAATTCAAAATAGGGTTAATACGACGGATAATGTTATCATGGGTTCTGTCAGGTTCCGTACAATTATTTATAAAAATAACCTAAAATATTTATTTCACTAATTTTTTTATTGTCATAGCGGCAACAATGAAAATTTCACATAAACTATCACAGTTCATGAGATACAGCCTATTCATGACATACAGCCTGGTGATAGACAATCTCAATATTTAAAACTAGGAAATAAGCATGAAAGATGCTTGGTCACGGCCACAATCTGTATTCAGTGGGAAAACAGCAGCTGAGGTGTCTAAACGCCGATGACATGGCGGAATGCGCAGCTTCACAGCTTTATTGCGGTTCTTATGTTATTTCTTTGTATTTAACTACCGATGAACTTTGTGCTGTGGAAGTAACAATGTGATCTATTATAGAAGTAAATAAAGAATCACACTTTTTTATATAGCTAAGGAATCTGATATTAAGATAATCCGTTCCCCACTTTCCACGACATTGTGTGGTGAGAAAATGAAATTAAACGGTATAATTGACTAATTCTAATTCCCTAGAGTGGGAAACGAACCCACAAACATTCTGTTTGCAATCTAATACCTTCTATGTTTTCTTTATTTTACAAAGCAAGCAGAGACCACTTAGTGGTAAATAAGTTCTAAGCTTATTCGAGATCGTTGTATTGGACAAATTTGGAATTTATAAACAAAACCATATTGCATATGTTCAAATTAAATACATTTTTATTTTAAAAATATAAAATATCTTAAATAAGATTTGAACCCACATTCATAACGCCTATCTATTAGTTTGCAACTATTTCACGATACTGTTATACAACATTTTATTTACAATTTGTAAAGATGTTAAATTTTAAACCTTAGTGGATAAACAACAGGAAGTTAGTACCTAGAATTTTGAGAGAGAGTACCTAATGTTAAAACACTCCGCTACCCTTCGCCCCAATTTTCGAGATATCACGTGTTGATGGAGAAATTGAGTTCCACTATCCAAGACGTGCACCGCGCTGGATGAACGTTCATTCCACCGAGTGGGAGTTGAACCCACAACAGTCATAATTTTTTGGTTAAACGCTTTGCCATTACGATCTAAACTTTCTTATAAATAAGTGAATATAAACATTATATTTTGTTAACAACAACTACCCACACATTTCAACTTTGAAATTCAAAACAGGAAGTGTTTCAAAACTCTACATAAAATTTGTCTTTCATCCTGACAAAATGGTTTCACAACACAATCAGCAAAAGTAAAAGGTTGCTCCCAACAAAAACATAGAGCATTTTCATTGAAAATAGATGAACCGCTTAAATATTTCACGCTATCGTTTATTTAGCCATATGCAAAAGTGAGAAAAATGAGTTGTTTAAGAAAACTTATTAACTGCGTATAACCATTTCATTGGTATATATTTATTGAAAGTATATAGATACCTACATGTATAAATGGAGAATGGCTATAATTGATTTAATACACATTTTCAGCCAAATTTTACAATATTTAATGCACTATATTATAATATCTATTTTATTTATTTAATATTCATAATAGATTTTTTTTATACATTATAGTTAAAAATAGATAAGGTTGTTGTTGTTGTTGCAACACATTTAAACTAATTCGTATAAAAAACGAAAAATATAATAAAAAAAAATGAATTGGAATTGATAATAAATGTCTCAATTTATATTTAACAGGAAATGCAATATTTTATTATGTTAAATTGTTGTATCTAAAAATGTTTGAGAAAATTTCTTCAGCAATATTATCAACATGTTGCTAACGCCATCTATTAGGAGTATATAAACATCGAAAGTGAATATAATTATCAAAGATTGATAACAACAGAGTATATTTAAAAATATACAAAATTACCGTTCTTTTAAACTTCAAACGTAATATTTACGTAAACTGATATTCCTAAAATGTTTTTTTTTATAAAATAAATACTGATATTTTAAAGATGGCAATATAATTGTCATAACACGTAAAATGTCAAAATATTTTGACTTTTAGTGTTTGACAGATAATAACGCGCGGCAAAATAACCTAAAAGTGTTTGTTTTTAAATTAATTTTCCCAATTATAAATAATACTATTAACTATATACTTTTACTTATTTTAATATGTTGTAATTTATACATGTTAAACTGTTGTTGAAAGTTGTGGCAAATGGTTTACTTTTATCGTGCTTACAAAAATAAACAAAGCTAAATTATATAAAACAAATATTTTATGCTTATAAAAATTATTATTAAGTATTTATTACGGACATAATTATAAATATTTTATATTATAGTTTATATATAATATGGTGTAATATTTTTTTATATATAAAAGAAATTTTAAACATTTTAAATTAAATTTTTATTAATATAATTATACTTTAATACACTAAACAAATAAAATATATTTCCCATGAGCCATTATATATCATATTTACTTAGCATTAAACGTAAAATAGTTACAAAACTTTCACTTCCTATAACATATAGAATTTCCAAATTTTTCAATTGCTTCAAGATGGCTAGTGTATGTGCTAAAATTAAAAGTGAATCAGATTTGGATGAAAATCCAGTAAAAAAACTAAAATTGACTGAAAATGAAAATGGTGATAAAAGAACTGTAGCAACTATGTGTGGTGCTTGGAGGCCAGAGGAAGAAGATGGAGGACTCATTTTTGTATTTAAGACTAGAACTCCAGCATTAAGCCCTGATCCTACGAAGGAATGTGATTATCCGGAGAACATAGAAGATTTCTGGGAAGGGAGTCTGGTTAACATCGATGATATACAGGTAATCTTGCTGATAAATTAAAAAAATATATAATAATATATTGATTTAAAATACTCCATCTTACACTGTGAGCAAGAATCTGTGAGACTGCAAGTTGTGTGGTGAAATTCAATGCTACTACATTTTGAATACCAGAGCGGAGAAATGAAAAAAAAAAACATTATCTTAAGAGAGTTTACTTGAGAAAATTATATTAAAATAAAGGCTACCTTGAGAATAAAGGTTACCTATCATGTTATGTGGGATATATCGTAAGGATTCTTTTTATATTCATTAAATTATTATTATTTTATTATTTAAAATTCTTAGTATTTATTAGATTTTTTATAAATCATATAAGTAAATTGTTTCACGTTTTAAATCAGCGCCATCTATTAAAGTAAATTAGAACTAAGTAGCTAAATTATTCGTAGTGGTTGCGTACAGAACTTAATACATAATACTTAACTTAATACATTTTCCACTTCATAGATGGCGCTGTAAAAAAATTATTTTATATAAAAGAGACGTGACATGACAACTTACATGTAAATAAAAAAATAATGATAATATTTCAACCGCTTTACACAGATGCGAATGTAAGAAAAACCTATGTTAACTATTACTTATGTAAAATGTTTGCGTGATGAGCATTAATATATTGTTACCCGACTGCGGCGAAGCTGAAAATGAGGGTTAAGTTTCAGCGCATTTAAATGAATGTCCGTTCCTTCGTTCCCTTGTAACTGTTAAGCTAGTGAACCGGTTTTGATAAATCACACATCGTTGGATTTATCTTGACGGCGCGAGTGTTACTAGATATATTAACTTGATTGTGAAGACGGATTTTATGTTTTGTTTATAATTTAGTTGTTTGTATATACTATAATAATACGTATTTATAATTTTATAACAGTTTGGCTTGACCTAAGATTTTTTTTAATTAATATAATATTTTCGCTTATTTATTTCCTTGTTTTCCATGCAATCATCCAACTTTCATGACTCACCAAGCGCTTAATTATCTAATTAAATATACGCAATATGTATTTATATATAAAATTATGTCTAATCTACAACTACGACTTATAATATAATATTTACAGCGCCACTATAGCTTATCATCTATACTTCTAATATTATAAAGCTCCAGAGTTGGTTTGTTTGACCGCTCTGACTTCCAGAACTACAGGATCGACAAAAAAAATATTTTTGCGTTGGACACTCCATTAAACGTGATAGGATACATCACGCTAATCGTTTTAAAGTAACCGACTGACCCTAAAGTGGCATATACAATTATATTACTCTTACCTAGTTATGACCATTTTACTACGAGGACGAAGCCGTAAGCCGTGGTACCTATATTATAAATTGAGGCCATTTTCCTCCCCGAACAATAGAAAATACTTTTCTTAATGTGAATTTATATAATAAATAACTATAAACATTTCTTTTCTTTCTCATATTATGTAATAGTTAAGTGCAAGAGAAAACCAATATTGTGTTCTAATAAAGTTGATAAAAGTCTAAAAGCCCGCTGCGAGCGCACCATGACGTCGCTGGTTTCTTTCTAATGAAAACTGTGTGTGACTTTAGTTTGCCATTTTTACGTATTTATAAATCAATTTTATATTTTTATAAGTTATATTGTTAAAAGGATATCTTTTAACATAATTATTGTGATCGTATTTATTTACTTTGTTAATTTTTGGTTCGGTTCCCACTTGAGAGTAAGATAATTAAAATTTTCATTTTCTCGCTCTGATAAGGAGACAAAGTGCTGCGTTTAGTTCCGCCACTCAACTCGGGATGAGTTCATAACCTGCAACTTAGTGTTAGAACATTCCGTCCCCATTAAACACTTCCGTTACCCACTTTCCTCCGAATTCTGGAGACATTTCGTGTTTACCTAAAGTGGTAAAATTCAACACAGCGATTTTAAATTAAAATAATTATTGAAAAGGAAGTTAACCTACATTAAACAATGTTTTTTTTTCGCATGGACAAAACTACTTGGTGGGAAGTTCAGTTAGCCCTTTTTGTAGGGGAAGGAACCTACACTAGTACTATAATATTACAATCAGACCGCCACATAAAACATTTTGTATAATAATCACAGTTGTTGATTATCATTGTAGTGGAAATAAATCATATATTTGGCTACTATTGGGCTTATATTTGGCTTTACAGCTACAACAGCTCTCACCCAGTAACATTAACCCATTAATTCATTTTTGGTTTACGCATTTTGATTCAAAATTAAGTGATACTTGAACCATTTTTAAACGAATTTGTTCCGTTAATGAGGGTCACTTAATTAATTTTCCGTTTCGCTTGTTAATATAAAAGCGATTTGATCCTCCTTTGTTTTATTCATTGCGGCTTAAAATTTTGAGCGCTCGGTTGGTTTCAGACGAGCTGAGGCAGCAAACTTATCAAATGTTGCCATCCAAAGTAACTTATCTGATGATCAGTTGATTTTTTGAAGTCAATTTAAGACTCGTAATTGGAAGTCGAATGTTTGAACGGAAAGGATTTGTACAAAATTGGCGAAATTTGGGTTTCTGATGCCGGAATTGGTAATATTTGGCCTTCTCATTAACAGTAAGGCATAATATTGTAAAAAATATGTTTTCGAAAATCTGTAATTCTAATGTAAATAAAATTAATCCATTTTGCATAGGTAGAAATATGATGTCGATAACACAACATTTTATGAGCTTACATTACTTTTTTAAGCTACTTTTCGAAAACCTCAAATTTTTATAATCGATTATTTTGAGATACATATATAGTACAGTGCATGGTTTGAAACAACTTAGTCTAAATTTAAAGAGTTTAGTATAAATCTAAATTTGTGTAACATAGAGTAAACTCAGTTGAGTTTTAGGAAGACATTGCAAGTTGCAGATCTAGGGAACAGTCTTTGGAGTAGTCCCTATCCTGTTTCTATTCAATTCATCTTCACATTTTTTATCTGCAGTTGTATCTGTAACAGAATAAAAAAAAATAGAGACGGCATTACGGTCGCAGCCAAGAGTTAGGTCTCTAGACTGAATAATCTTGCTTCCTGCTCCCGGTTCTTGATCAAACAGCACAGCGATACACTTTTGGGATGTAGAGGCTTTTTCCAATTACATCGTTAACCCTGACTTTCAATACAATGATAGTCTCATTAATATTTCACATATTTCCGTTAAATCCTTATTAATATTGACATACATTCTAGTAATGTAGCAGTCTTCAGGCATATGGTCCCTAAAACATCACTTAGTGATCGTTAGTCCGAAATGAAGTCGAAAAGACCCTAAGTCCGGATTAACTTGTCCATAATAAATGGAACCACGGAACCCAAAAGCATTCGTGATTTGTTGAATATGAAATTAATGACGGATTAGGACGGATTTCGCTAGTTGCATTCGACAACGCTAATAGGGATTTACCGTCTACTCCGTTGTAACAAATATTTGAAAATGTTTTTGTTATAATGGTATATAAGTAGAGTTAAATCTCTGTTTCATAATTTAATTATGACGTTCAGAACGTGTCAGTTGAGGACACTAGGGCAATGTCTCGTTGTATGGAGAACACACGAAAGATGCATTTACCATGCAAAGAGGATAACGTTACACAAAAGGAAAATGCTTGTTAAAACGAGATCCAGTTAAAATTTTGCTTTCACGTATATAATCTGTCCATCAAAGCGATAATTCCTAAAATGACAGATAAACTCTGTAAAATTACTTAACAGACAGTTGTAAAATAATGACCAAACGCGTATCCGGACTTGTGCAAAGCAAAATCATAAAAAATCATCCAGCTTCATACTTTTGTTCTCTTTGTTCGACCGCACCAAGCTGTAGTACACTAACGAGACTAAAACGTAGACAGGCAACGTAAACGTAGACGTGTAACGTGTTAGATAGTAGACAGTTGATGTTTGCGTTGACGGTACGGGTAGGACTGTGGCTATTTTGAAAGTCCTATAAGATAGGCCTTTTTTCCACTAACAATCCGAAATATATATAAAAAGACTAAATATCAAGAATTAGGTAATCTAATTAAAGCAGCTACGGTGCGCTGGTTTTAAAAGTATAATTTCGTTAAGAGCCTCTATAAAGGTTGTTTAACTTTGAGAAAATATTTTTAGGTCTGGAAGTTATATTTATTATTTATAATAATTTTAATACTTTAGATACGCATTTAAGTATAAAAAAGAGTTTAAATGAACTTTATATAGGTATTGTTCTCTTACTATTATAGGACGTTTTACAAATTCAATAATCTTTTATTTTCTCTTAGGTTGCATTGCTTACTAAGCAAGGACAAGGGATATTTCCTCCTCAATCTTTTTATTAATCTTAAGTTAAACTTGATAGGTATCATATATGGAAAATTGAACACGAATAGTGACTAGTCACTAAGTAGTGATCTTCTCTCCCTGCACCTCTATAAACTTCAGAACAAAGAATGCTTTCTAATCAATAGACGAAATTCACAAAGCGTTAGTTGCAAACGTTCATAACTGTAATACGGCAATTCTTTCAAAATGCTAAATAAGTTGCTTGAAAAATTCTATCAATTTACATCTCGAGCGACACCGATTTGAATCAAACCATTTGGTGACGCGTAAATTTTTCTTATTCGCTAACCGTGAGACACCTGGCGGAATAAAATTTTCAATTGGCAATGCCGTTTGTATGGAAAATGTTCGGGTTAGAGTGGAATCGAAATTTTCACTTCCCGGTATCCGATTTTTAGCTGAAATTTGGATTATATTACAATCGAGTGTTATCAATCCAAAATGGCTGCTCTAACAAAATAATGGATTATAATTTTTTGCACAAACCAGCTTATTTGGGTATCAAATGAAAGGGCTTAATTTGTAAAATATAAAACACCATGAAAAAAACCCATGTAGAGTCTAGACAGTCCAACTGATCTTTTAAATTAAACTTTGTTGTTTTAAATATAATAAACATTTTATTTTAAATCAATATTGTATTTTAACGGGTTGAATAATATTTTAAATGAATAAAATTTTATTTAAATTGAATCGTTACATATAATATTTGGCTTGTAAAGATACGTTGATTTAATTTCTTCACAGTTTCAGTCGTCCAAAGGTTTAGGGAGTTGTTTCATGCAGCCATATGAATGGACATAGAGTTTTCTCTATATCTGATAAAATCGTAATAACCGTAATAACAATGAAATAAATTCTTAGCTAACTATTGTTTCAGAGCTATTTCCTAAAACTTATTTGTCATAAATTAAAAAAAACGTATTAATTTGTGTAGGTACATTTGGGAGAAATATTTTATTTTTTTTAGTAACAATATTTAATATGCATATTTGAGAAATATAAAATTCTTAAATAAAAAAGCGTGTTGTTTCTACAAAAAGGAAATAAAATGGATAAATGAAAATGTGACTTTCAAAGCTTTAGAGTATGTATGTATGTATCACTTAAAACAAGCGAAGAAATTGTTACGTATACCCATACGAATTCTTCGCTCTGTGCGTTGACGAAAATTGGCAACATTCCGCAAAACTGGAAAATTCTTGAGACAACTTCGAGAACATTCTGTTATCATCACTTTGATAGTCTTTTAGACTTTTTAAGTGCGCGTGTAAAATTTTGGTTTAAGCTATATTCGTTTTTATTATAAAAGTTCCACGTACAGCGATCATAATGTTGAGCTTTATTAAAAGTTCCACTTCGTTAAAGATATTCTTATAGTGTCGTTTATAAAAAGGAAATATTTTTTGTCAGATTGGAAAAAAATGCTATGTCGCAGTAAGTCCATAGCCTCCATATTTATTGTTAAATGTACCATTTGACAATTAACCTTAAGGTTATGGATTCGATTCACCCTAGAGGGACTGAAACATTTTTATTTTCTCGTTCTGTTAACAAGAGAAAGCGAAACGTGTTCGGCTACGCAATACACAATGTTTTAAAAATTAAGTGAAAAATGGGGTATGGTGTGTTTTAACATAAGATTCTCTCTGCATACCCTGCTATATGCGGTATAAAGCGTGAAATCATTTAATTTACTTACACCCGAATTCAAGACGATGCGTGTCAAGTGGTGGAACTCGACGCTGCGTAATGTGCTTATATATATTTTTTAAATTTTGTAAATATTTATAATCAACATTGTAACAACTCACCAAGTCCTCGTTGAAATTTCAAGTTTCAACAGTATACACCTGCATGTTTATAAAAAATATATTTTAAAAAACATTTCCTCGTAAAATGTAAGTGTGGACACTAGTGTAGCTCGAAAAGCGTACAGAGGAATCTCTCATGTTGTTCCAGTATATAGCTGTACGCATGGCGTTAAATATTTTTACTGACTCTTAATTTTAAATTACTTTTTATTTCTCCAGATTTTCGCAATTTTTTTGCACATTAACTTATATAATCTAAGATTATTTTTTTGCTTCACGCTGTATCGGCACATAGAAGGGTAGGCTGAGAGAACCTGGGAACCCAGTGTTAAGACACTTTGTTCCCATTAAGATATTTCCGTCCTCTACCTTCCGCCTAATTTTAGAAGCATGACGTGTTAAGTGGAGGAACTCTACGTCGCGCTTTGCCTCGTTACCAGAGCGAGGAAATGAAAATATTGAATATTTCTTTCATACATTATGAAAATAATAATAAATAGTCTTAAGAGTTAAGATACTCCGTTCGTCATTTACTGATGCGTTTACACTCAGAAGTTGTGCCATTACTCCACGACGGCCTCAAATACCTTTTTTTTTATACCTATAGTATTTATTACAGTTATATATTTTTCCTCAATAAAACAACGTTTTATACCAAGAGTAATTCGAATTATTTGATCTCTAACCAAATAAAAAAAATAATTAATAAAAATAATTAATAACAGATTCCGTTCTAATTTCGCTAAATACCAAAATTTTCATGAACCCTAAACCAATAATACCTAAGAACCGATCCTCCCTTGAGAAATTCACTTAGCCACTAACTAATTAAAGCATTTATCTGGCATACGATTGGCGTTCGTATTCACCATGCCATGCATTATTGGCCGATATTGGCCAAATCGTGTGTTTGATAAGAATTGACAGCGATTGCCCGAATGATCGATGGTCGGCTAACTCCGTGGAGATTTTGCTTGTGTTCGCAATGCTGTAGCATAGGGGCTGATTTATTTTAGCTTTAATATAAATTATATTGAATAGAGATTTTTATTTACACTGTTTTTTTTTGTTCTGAGCTTCACGCTGTATCCCGCATATAGCAGAGTAGGCAGACGGATTCTAGTGCTTATAAGGTAATATTAAGGGTTGAGTGGCCGATCTCAACGCTGCGCTTTGTTTTGTTACCAGAGCGCAGAAATGAAAATAGTAAACATTTCATTTGCTCTAGTGAGAATCGAACCCACGACATGTCGCATTTACAGTCGCATACATGTGCTCCTGCGCCTCTCCTTGAGTTGAGTTATCTCTGGTATAGACTATATCTTAATACATTTATATGAGTATTTACTTATAATATATGGGAAAAATAGTAACAATTCTACATACAAAATAAACTAACCTAACCTAAACTGGTAAATAATAACGAGCTTCCCAATTTATTATGCAAAGAAAACGGCAATATCAAAACATTTCTGACCCGAAACGAGATTGAATGTGTATTTCCACAAATTCCATTAACAAAAACTATTGGCTTGGGAGCCGGGAGATATCCCTTGCTTGACCTTAGAAAGTGTAGGTATGTTATTGCCTAATGTTTTTTATGTTTGCTTTGGTGTATGTTTATTCTTATCAATATATTTTTTGTATTTGTGAGAACAAGTGGCTTCACGCGTTTTCTTGAATAACAGAGTAGGCATAGGGAACCTAGTGTTAATTAAGATATTTCTCTGCATTCCTCCTTTTCGCCTCATCCTCTGTCATCAACCTCTTCACACATGCGCTCCGGGGGTCTTTTTACGTAAAGTTCCGTACCCAAAGGATATAACGGGACTCTATTACTAAGACTACTTCAGTCCTCTTGCCTGGCTGTATCTCTAGATCCGTCATAGTTAGACAGTCGAAATTTTCACAGATGATGTATTTATTTTAGTTATACGTGAGTTCAAACAAATAACAAAAAATCTCACAAGTGCGAGTGGGGCTCGCCCGTCGAGGGTTCCGTTACAAAAATTGAAAATCTTGAGCTATTCTTCTTTTGTAAATGAAGACGTTTTTTTTTTAGAAAATCAGGGGCCCGTAGATCTGAGTGTATGGTTTGAATTTCAAATCGATATCTTAAAGCGTTCCCGAGATAAAGGGTCTTGACAGACAGACAGACGGACAACAAAGTCTTCTAAGTGTTCCTTTTTTCTTAAAAGGTACAGACTCCTAAAAAAAACAGAACAATATAAATATTTAAGGATGCTACACCCATACTACAAACGATATTTTTTTTGCTATTTTTATAGATACGGAACACTTCGTGCTCTAATCACACTCGCATTTATTTTAGACACTCTAACCTTAAACATTTTATAAGCTGCCAATTAAGGGACACAGTTTGTACAAAAGAAAATCTCCATAGTACGTACTCAAGATTATACTCTGATTTTCATTATCAGCGTCAACCACTCGCTTTATTGAAGTGTATTAAGACTTAAACAGGTCAAGAGCTTAAAAGCCCTTGTGAAAATCGTCATATAAATTTGCGCTTGAGCAACTTATTTTAACGATGACTTCCGACTTTCAAAAAAAATAATTAGAAAGAAATATACCACTTTATAAAAATGCTATCAAATTGAAGTGCAGCATGTAGGATTATTATGAGTTACGTACTAGTATTTATGTTAAGAGGCTTATCTATTTATAGTTACAGATCCAGAAATATTGTAGATAAAATAAGCTCCAGCATATTACACGTACTGGGAGGATTTAAATGCCAAAAAAATTAAAAGGAACAAAACAAAAAAGGCCAGTCGTGGTATAGGGGAACTAGCGCGTAATTATAATCGCGACAGGTTGTAGATTCGATTCCCAGTCGAGATAATGAAATGTTAAATATTTTTATTTTCTTGCTCTGACTACGAAGCAAAGCGTGATAATGAGTTCTGCCACTCAGCATGCAATGCCTCCAAAATTCGGCGGGAAGTGTGGTCAGAGTCTTGGGCGATTTCCAAGAGGTTATTTATTATGTTAGCATCACGCTGTATCTCGCAGATGGCAGGTTAATCAAAGAGAACTTAGCTTTAAGACACTCCGTTACTTATACACTTCTGTTCTTCAATAGTGTTATTCTACACTTGGAAATTAAAAATACTTTTCAGAAAACATAAAAGTTTGAACTCAAAATTCAAATCCGGCTACGGTCGAATCTTTATATGTTTTCTGAAAAGTATATACAAAAATAATTATTTTTTATACGTTTTCTGAAATAGAGTACCTACATCAAGTTATAAATAATTTATAAAACTCAGCACCTTATAATTAAATTACAAACTGTCAACATTAGCTTAAGAGAAGCACAAAAAAATAAACAAACAAACAAAAAAATATATTAGAAAAAGGAAGAAAATTTGATTACATCGCTAGGTTCCGCAATGACATCACAAAACCGGAGTTTGATTGAGTCGGAAATCGAGACAGTTAAACGCAAGATAAATTGGATCAAGTATGACGCGGATTTGGGAATGTGAAATTGTTTCAATTCAAAGGGAGGTTGGCATAAATCTCATTATACATAGTCAATATAAGTCGAAATGTGATGGTAAAATGATTTACTTTAGTTTTTAATGTAGGTATAGTTATTAGAAGGATGATTAAATTATTTGATTTTAAACGCGATGGTTCTGGGTTCGATTTACAATGTAAGCTCTGGTAACATTTTTCGTTATTAAAAGTGGGTTCAAAAGTATTCTTGCTGCTGCATAGCAGGTGACGGAAACGTGTTAACTACACTACTTGTGTTGAGATGCTTCCTTTCAATATATTTTCCCTAAATTTTATTCAAACACACAGCTAATTCATAGGTTTACCTATCGAAGATCTAAGATTTCAGTGAAAACTATGATATGTACAAAAAATAATAGATTTGAATAAAAATTATATATTATTTATAATATATAATAATATATTACAAACGTAACTCAGCTAGACATTAAGAAAATAGAGTTTTAACACTAAACTTTTTCTGCCTACCAGTTAGATCATTAGTAAAAATTTAAGTTTTATAGAAAAACAAATAATGTAAAAAAAAAGTAATTTGACCTAATGAGCTACTTCCCTTAAGGATAAATAAACAAATTGAGTTTCTCTACTAAATAGTGTACGGAACCAGCAATCTTATCTTAACTTTAAACTTTGTAGTTAATTTGGCTACAAATTTGTTCTAAAACCCACTTAAGCTTAAACGAAGTTTGTCGAGGGTATTTTAATTATCTGTCACTTTTGTAGAACACAGCTGCTAAAAAGCAACTATGCAGTGTAAGGATGCTTTAAGAAAGTATTTACAATAAATAAATCAGTTTTATTTTTTGTACCCCGCTAGGGATAAAGCGTGAAGCTAGTTTAGTTTTAGTTTATTTATTTTAGGACACATCACAGAGTAAACTTCAACATCTGATCATCTTAACTAATCAGGCAATCTGTCCCATACTTTCCGCAAAATTTTCGAGAAATTGTGTGTTGAGTGGCGGAACTCAAACGCGCACTCTGTCTGGTTACCAGAGCGGTGAAACGGAAATAATTAATTCCCCTGAGTGGTAATCGAACCCACAACTATCGCGTTTACAGACGGACACTGTGCCGCTCCTCCAGGACGGTCTAAGAATAGAAGAACAAGAATTTCCTTCATCAACAAGAAAAATTCTTTGCTTTCGCATATAATAGAAGAACTAAAACCAATCTCAAATATTTTATACCACAAAATACAAAAATCTACTAAACATGATGTCATCATTTGCGGTACACTTTGCATGGAAACTTTTAACGATAGTCTCGCGTGCTCCGCTCAAAATTTACAACCGAAGTTACAAGTAGAAAGAACGTAGAGCATCCTTTAGCTCACTTAATAATACGTCTTCGAAGATTTATGATAAACTTGGAGCGGACTAACTTTGTTCCTTCATAATAAAATATATACAAGACAAATTGGAATTTGATAAATTATTATTATTTGCTTAGATTTTTGTTGAATTATTTTGCGATTGAAAACCATTCGAAAAAACGCGTTTAAAGTTTAACTGTTGAATTAGTATAATTCGGGAATTTTTTATTTTAAAATAGAAATTATGCATAGATTGAATGGCAGTAAGATACTGATGGACAGACTGCAGAATACATGAAGAATCTATAAAGGTTTCGTTTTTTGCTGTTCGTAAATATACCTAATATATACTTTAGATTTATTATTCAAATAAAATATCGCTTAATAGATTAAGTTTAAGGAATGCATTAACGCCTTAACTCCGTAACACCCATAGCAGATGCCTTCAACTGTCCAAGTTCTGTAAATAGCCAATTATCGTCTGACGCGGCATTGACATAAATCAATTTCCGCCTTACCAAATATTTCTATTTTTATGTGGAGTGTTTATATATTAAATTTTATTTATTATTACAGTAGTTATAAAAACGAAAAAAAATGTTTTCCTATAATGGGCTATTTGGCTTCAATAATCTAAATTGGGTAGACTATCATTAGCCAAGCTTATATGTGGATCAGAGAATATAAACCTTAATAAATAATCAATAAAATTATTTAGCCCGAGGCCGTCGTGGCCCACGGGCACAAAGGTGGGCCTGTAACGTGACGGTTGTGGGTTCGATCCCCACTCGAGGAAATGAAATATTTATTTAAATTTATATTTTCATTTGTTCGCTCTGGTGTCGAACGAAAAAGCTGCAAAGAGCGGCATTGAGTTCCGCCACTCAACACGCAATAACTCCCAAATTCGGCGGAAAGTGGGGAACGGAGTGTCTAATACTAGATTCCCTCTGCCTATCCTGCTGTGGGATACAGCGTGCAGCTGATTAAAATTATTTATTTTTGTCAAATACAAAATTTATGGTCCCATTATTGCCCAATTTACTTATTATTTTTTTTAAAGAATACATACTGCGATTTTGCAAATTTCATTAACATCATAACATCATCAATTTTAACATGTACCGGGTCATCAATTTTAACGTGTAACAGGTTTATTCGCATAATTTAACCGCTTTCCGGTAAAAATCTAAGCTTCAACAATCACCGTTCATTTCGTAGACAGAGATCAGGGCCAGGGGTCGCTTTAATGAGGGTTTCTCACCGACATTTCTTTTACACCCTCCTTTCTAATTACAGAGTGAACAAAGCCCTAGCAAATTAATATACGGTTTTCGCGGATATACCGCTATTTCTGGCTTATGTATGTATATTTTTTTTAAAATTGATTTATGTTTTTTTTGTAATGCCAATTTAGGTTATTACTTTATGGTCGTGTTGTTATTTTTATACATATCATATTTAATTTTTCACATAGAATATGCCGATTATTAGAATAAAACGAAAACAGTTAAGTAACTAACTAAAGTCAAAGACTTCAAAAATGTTGTTCTGGTAACTTTCTTCTTGTAACTAAGAATAAATTGTTGGTCACGTATCGAAAGCCAAACACTGCATTTTTCTTACCTTGGTCCTTGGAAACAGATGTGGATATGACGAAAATGTTTATTCTTGTTATTTCTTTTGAAATTTCTAAAAGTTGTATTTTTACATATATTTTTATAGCGAATCGTGTACTTATTTATTTCCTGTTGTCGATAATAACATGTTTCACACTTTTTGGGGCCGCCATGATATATTGGACACTGTTAGACTGTAAACGCCGAGGTTGCGGGTTCAATTTTCACTGGAGGAATTAATTATTTACAGTTTCTCCCTTTAGCTACAATACAAAGCAAGGTATTAAGTCTCCCTTTCTAACCCGCAATGTCTCGAAAATTGGGCAGAAATTGGGCAACGGGGTGATCAATAGCTTCTCTCTGCGTATTCGGCTATATACAGGGTACAGCGTGAACTTTAATAAAAATCCTAATATTTATTGTTATGCATTTCTCATTTTTTAATAATAGTAATTCGCCTATTTAAGATACATTTAGTCGTTCCAGTTACCAAATTTTACTATTACATGTTGCTACCCCTTTAAACTTTAATTACAATCTTATTATATTCTGTAATGTTAGTAATATTAGCGAAATATTAAAGATAGTTATTTACAGAATGTGCTTAATTGAACTCAAATATGGAATTCTACGTAAGCGTTTGAATATGACTAATAAGTGATTACAAAGGGATTATACGCTTAAAGGTATGTTGAAAGTAAGAAATTCAACACATTGAATTTATCAATTTATTTGTTTTTTATTTTTCTACATGTTTCCCATTTATTTGTTGGAAGGTAACTTTTAGATTATAGGCAGAACCCAATACCGCTATTAGTCTTATAATGAAAAATATGAACGTATTATAAACAATTAGACTTGCTGATCATAAAGTCGTCGTGCCACAGGGGTACAACCGTGGAATAGTAAACACGACGGTGGTGGGTTCAATTCCCGTACAAGGAATAAAATATTTGATAATATCACTCTGGTAACGAGGCAAAGTGCAGCGTTGAGTTCTGGCATTCAACGCGCAATACATCAAGGATTCAGGAGAAAGTGGGGGAATTTAAGTATCTTATTAATGAACGGAGCACTTGGTTCCCAGATTCCCTCTGCCTAGCCTGTTATGTACGGGATACAGCTTAAAGCTAAAGAAATATATTATAATTTTTCTTACATGTGATTGAGCGGTATCACATATATTGACAGTTTACGCGAAATAAGTACGTTTTAAATTTATTTACACAGCTTGGGTTAATTACAAGGTATTGACTCAGCTGCGATCGTAATTAATTAAGGTAATAATATTATATAAATACGATAATTCTACTGAAAATTGTATTAACTATTGTAATTGATAATTCTTTGAGAATGGAGTATTTGATTTAAATAAGAGTTAAATTAAAACACGTTTATTTGTCGAAAATTATTTTATTAATATCTGACTGTCTCTTTTCACTTACTTGATAATTAAATGAGATTTCTTTATTTCGTCTCTTATCTATAGTTTTAAAGTTTTAAAGTAAGTTTTTGATAATTGTATGTTTATAACTGGAATTATTTAAATTATACCTTAAAGTAAATAAGTACTTCTATCGTATACTACTACTACGTTTATTTTATTTACGCTCTTTATCTCTTATAATAAAAAAAAACTGAAAAATATCGTTTGTTTAAACGCGCTAATGTTGGAACTGTTTAAAGAAATGCATTTTCCATTAAATACATCACGCTAAAACCAATCGGAGTAATAAATACAAAAAAAAAATAGGAAAAACTGGTAAAACCTCAGTTTTACCTAACGGGCGAAGCCGCAGGTAAAGGTGTTTTAGTAAATTTTTAAAGTAAATTCCTCTCTAAATACAAGCAATGAGAAGATATATTTAATGAAATTACTTAACAGTCGAAATCCAATAGAATTCGGAATTGAGATAAATTATTTTGTAGATAATTGTCTACTATCTATAATTACTTAACAAGCAACTAAACTAATGGGATTTGAGGTGATAGAATTAATTCGGATGTCGTATACCGTCTCGTTAGGTATACTACGTAGTACATATACTTGTAAAATGTGTATAAGATATATTCTTCCCGAAGATATTTGATTGTGTTTCTTGGAATATATAGATTTATAAAAACTTAAAAATATGTGCAATAATTATGTACACCCTTATGTAGTTGAGGTAAGAAGACATAGCGCAACGTTAAGTCCCACGACTCAACATGTAATATATTAAACGTTGGGCGGAAAGTAGGCAACGGAGTGTCTTATAACTAGGTTCCCTTGCCTAACCTGCTATTCGAGGGATACAATACAAAGCTGAAAAAAAAATTGTATACAAAAATAAAATTATGGTTCAAATACCCATACTAAATTGTTTTTCTAATCTTATTACTTACTATTAACCTAGCTTGTTGACTTTCTATTGATACTTGCACAAATTCTCTCAACACTGAAGAACTAAAAGTTTTAGCGAAACTTCTAAACAAACCATCACATAATTTAATGTTGTATGTTTCCCGACGACACCCCATTCTTTCGAAGACGATTATGATAAACTGTTTGCGATTCATGTTGACGTAGATTGATCATTTTTATCGCCCGGTTCATTGCATATTTATTGGGCCGCTTAACTCGATCTGGGTCTACTCAGATCGTTCTTCGATCGTTCTATATTGAACAAAAAAAACAACTTCACGTTGTTTACCAAACATCTAGATAGGCAAAGTTAACATAAAGTTAAGACACTTCGTTTCCCATTCTCCGCCGAATTCTGAACGCATTGCGTATTGAGTGGCGGAACTCAACGCGCTTTTGCCTCGACACCAGAGTGAACACATAAAAATATACATTTAAATAAATATTTAATTTCCTTGAGTAGAGATCAAACACCCAACCAGCCGCGCTTACAGTCACACACACACACTTGTGCCTCAGCGCCACAACAATCGATGTTACACTCTACTAAGATCTCTCTATATTGGATTGGGCAAATTGAATTCTATTTGGATTCTTTTTGCTGTTGATTAAAATGCTAATTGTGTTTCACATGTGTGTAGACTACAAATTCGTGCTACGAATAGATCTACGTATCGTCTGACTTTATTATCATACAAGACTAACGTTGTTGAAATTCCGAGACTTGTGCCCATATCACGTGTGTTATATCTACATAATATTTGAATGTCATTTAATTTATGGCTTTTTGGTATTTTTTGAAATTAAATTAAAGATAAGAAAGACAGAAGGAGACCTCGGATGATCTTTGAGAACAAAATATTGATAATATTGCAGAGATATAATGTTAAAAGCACGAGGAGCCTTCGGAGGCTAAGATGAGGGGGTAGTAGGACATGTATGACTGCGGACACAAAAGAAGTAAGCAGAGAAGTAAGTAAGACGATAAAAAACATAAATTGCTAGTTTTTTTTTAATATTCAGGTAAGGAAATGTACAGATGCACTAAAAAAATCGATACTATAATAGGAATGAAAAAAAGATTTTCCATTTTCAATCGTCTAGTCAGTCATATAGTTATTTCTAAAACAGAAAAGATTTATAGTTTGCTTGTGAGAAAACAGTTATGGCGTGGAAAAGGGTTCTTCTAATATAGCCCTTCTATAGGAAAATGATGAATCGACATTCATTGAGAATTCATAAATATTAGAAATTTCGCTAACAGTATAAGACGTATATAATAAACAAAGTTTATTGTCGTCTTTTGGTAATTGGTATTGGCTATATAATTTGTTATAAATATAGAAATTAATATTGTTAGAACCGTATATAGGTACAACCCTAAATCCGTAGTTGAAAATATGAAAATTACATTACAGTATTTTCAAAATCGACCGAGATAGACAGTCACAGAAATATTAGTTAAACTTAACTGAAAATAGAAAACCGTTGCAATCCAAGTCCTTTGAACCTAGTACCTATATTAGAATACACAAACATCTGTGCTGAAAATCCTTTTTTAAAAATTTCTTATCAAACCTAAACAAACATAAAGGAGTGTCCAAAACCTAATCTAGGCTCCTTCTACAAAGAAAAAAGAAATCAAACCGTGGCGAAACCTCGAGACATAAACTTCTTCATTACACAAATCTTGAATCATTTTTCGTCTGTCAGCAGTAATATAATAAATTAGTAAAGAAAACTTTTAAATAACATACCTGGTACTGGTACAACGGAACTCCATTACTGAGGTCGTGGCTAATTGCCATAGGATATTCAGATGTCAGAGCGAATTCCCTCGGTTTAAACCGTTAATGCAGTAACACTACGCCCAGGTATTTGTAGCAGCGAATTATACAAGTAAATTGTGATTGATTTTGTGGATAGTAACTAGTGTTTGATTAATTTTAGGTATTAATTGTGTTTTTTTTGATTTCACGCTGTATCCCGCATATGCTGGGGTATAGTATAGTATAAGGTAAGGGAATCTAGTGTTAAGACACTCCGTTTCCTACTTTCTGCTCAATTTTTGAGACATTGCGTGGAGACTAAGTTACGGGACCAAAAGCCATGCTTTTGCTTGTTACGAAACGTGAGCGAGGAAATTGAAATAATTAGATTCTATTAAATAGGACCCGAAACCACAATCATGTTACTACAGTATTAGTTTACAGTCAGGCGCTACACCACGATAGCCTTAAATCAGTAATATGGTGACGACATTTACCTGTATTTTGTCTTATTTAAAAAGAGAAACTAAAATATTTTTTATATAGATTTTTCCCCGACTGAGATTTGAAACCCATAATAACTACCTAAGCAAAGCTATGTACACCTAAAGAAGGAACTTAATTAAATTATACTCCTTCATAGTTCAAGTCAACTTCAAAAGAAAAAAACAAAAATATATAGAAATATATAGTAGGTACGTGCTTTCTTCACAATATGTAGCTGACAAATTAATTTATTCTGCCTAAGTTTTTGTTTATTTAATACGAGACGGTTGTATAAGGCACGTTCTTGGTGATGAATAAACTGTATTTAGGAAAGCCACGAAAAAGTGTATATTTAAACACCGACGCCAAAAGGTGGTGTTATAAGTTTGACGTGTGTGTTTGTATGAGGCACCGTAGCTAATGAACTAATGAACCGTTTTGAGTGCGGTTTTATAAATCGAAAGCCTTATTTGTTCATCTTGTCGGATTAGTAGCTTTAGAGCTACAAGCACATTGCCAAGTTCAGGCAGTGATATTTCTGGGCAGTGGCGGATTTGAAATTTATAATTTTGCCAGTAGTAGTTCAATAAACCAGTTCTGAGTAAATAAAATAAAATTTACAGTTTTTGATTATTTTAAATATTTTGAACCTTGATATATAAAAGATTTTTTTCCCATTCAAATCGCTTCAAATAATTCTTAAGAATTAGATAATTTATTGCAAGTTCTAGTATTAAAAGGAGAATGAAACTTTTGGGCCGTCACGTAAAGAATTGAGATGTGATCTAAAAAATTACAATTTTTTTTTTATTTTTAGAATAGCAAATAATAAATTAATTGACATTCTGGAAGTGGAGAAAAATGAAAAAAAATAAGATTTAGATCCTTAATCGATTAAAATCAATCATATTTTAAATCATAGATGTGACAGCTGATTGACAATCACACCTTGTCTAATGATTTTTTGCATTTTTG
>JAATLQ010035022.1:0-26177 GCA_013421005.1 Heliconius erato x Heliconius himera | reverse complement strand
GTCCGTTTGTCCGTTTGTCCGTTTGTCCGTTTGTCCGTTTGTCCGTTTGTCCGTTTGTCCGTTTGTCCGTTTGTCCGTTTGTCCGTTTGTCCGTTTGTCTGTTTGTTTGTTTGTTTGTCTGTTTATCTGTTTATGTCAACACGTATCGCGTAAAAAGTATACAATAAATTTAAGCAACTTTTATACATAAAAATTACAAATAAATCAAAGTAGCTTTTAGTGTTTATTTTATTGTAATCGCTTCACTCTATCAAAAGATATAAGTATTTAAGTTTTCAAGAAGTCTATATTTGAGATAGTAAAAAATCGATACAAATAACGCTATCTATTGACAACTAATAGTAGATACTAACGAATCTTGATAACGCAAAAACCATTCTGTGGAATTAAACACTAATTACGACGGGAGGAATATTAATCATTTTAATACTTTAGCACAACGTCGTTTTCGGTTAATATAATTTTATGTTAGGTGAAATTTAAATAGATGGCGCGTGCATAAAAAAAAATATAGTTTGGAAAGATTACCGCTACACTCTATCAAAATATAATGTACTTAAAGTTTTAAAGATATTTATATTTGAAAAAAAAAGAAACATACGCAATGATATCTATTGACTACATATGATAATGAATGTTATTATATTGTTGAGTTATTATCTGCTTAACGTTAATTACGTCATGTAAGTGTAATCTATACTTATAATAAATTTAACATAAACATAGTAGTATTTTTCTAATGTAATGTTCGATTGGTTACAGTTAAATTGTAAGTCCAAAAGAATGACTCTAGAAACGTCTTATTTATTTGACTGTTGATAAATTTACGTATTTTTAAAGTACAATTGTTCACAGTACTAACTACAAAGTAAACTAAATTGAATTGTTGGTGAAGATTACCTTCGTAACAGTCTAGCTTAATTCGTAATTATTTAACACAGTGATAGAGAATGACTTAATATTCAAAGAAATATTTTGAATAGGTTCTTCAGTCCGTTCGTTCGTTTATGTTATTAATATTTTTTTAAGAAACGTGTAAAATAATTAACTTTTGGGAGCAACCTCTAAAAAATTGTCTCTCAAGAAAAAAATGCTCTGACACTGTTTATAAAAATATCCCGCAGTATTATTTCATAACTTACAAGCGACACGTACCGACATTGCACTATTGCACCTGAATGTTGCATGTATGTATATGCCAAGGGTATTTTAGGGTACATACCTCAAAATTCTTATAAGATAACTTTGTTGTTTGTCCGTCTGTCAAGACTATTTTGTACAAGATCGGTTAAAGATCGGTTCGTTTTTTGTCGTATTTTCTATCATAACTATAAGGTACTTCCCGTTGATATACAATTACGAAATTTGTTAAGAAGTTAAAATTTAAGGAAAATTCCAAAATTATTTTTCAAAAATTGAATACTTATTGTATTTGTGTCACAGAAAAGAACCATTAGGTATAAATTTGAATCGGTACTTAATTTGATACAAAATGACAACTTAATTAGTTATTCTTTTGGTGTATGTCCATTCATGAAACTGGTACGAAATTCTCGGGGCATGAGTACGACTTGAACTTGACCGAAAATGTTGATTATTTCATAGATTATATAAAAATGCCTAAAAACGTGCTTTCTATGTATATTCTGTATATCAATTATATATTTTACTAATAATATATGTTACTAATTTAAAAACTGTACAGGAGCTAGATAAGTTATTTTACAAATAATATCGTGAGTACTTATCCAAATCAATTAATTAATAGTTAAGGCTGTTTGTAATATATATATTTCTTAAATGAATAATCATGTAATTCAAGCGGACAAAGCCGCGAGTAAATAATAAAATTATCGTTGTAAAATAAAATACAATTTGTCAAAAACGACGCACGCACACATAAACCTATCAAAGGGAAACCGCCGCATACGCCTCATTCCGAAATCGAGTCGTAGGTTTTCGCGGCAAAGTTCAAAGTTCTAAAATCTAAAGGTTTTAGCAGTATTTTTGTAGTAGTATGTGTTTACGTTATTGGTATCAAAGCGTAACTGCCTCACACGAAATATAGATATGATTAAACATGAAATGAAAAAAAAACCTACGTCTACACTGTTGCTTAAATTCTTTACAAATGGATTTAAAATATTTTACCTATGCTATTTCCGTAAAAGGAGCGCTGACGCTTCTCTTCTCTTCTTTGTTAAAGGCCGTCGCGGCACAGGGGCACAAAGTTGTGGCTGTAACGCGACTGGTGTGGGTCCGATTCCCACTTGGAGGATTGAATTATAATTTAATAATATTTTCATTTTTCCTCTGCCTAACCTGCTGTGTGCGGGATACCTAAAGTTTTAATAAATTTCTCATTTATAATCATCATTGTGTTGCAAACATACGTTATAGGTATATCAAAACACGAAAATAATTCAGTGTGTTAATTAAATAATTCTGTGGTTTAAGCGGGCGAAGCCGCGAGCGGGTCGCTAGTCCGAAATAATTTAATATCCATAACCAAAACCGAAATCGATGTAGCATTCTTCCTATAATCAATATCCAGATGAAAAATACTAGATTCATAATATCCCCCTATTAAGTACTTTGTTTATGTACCGTTTTTGTCACATTCTGTATGAAAATCTTTACTTACTTTCGATTGAACTAGAATTATGAAGATTGGCAATAAGTGAGAACCTCCAGTAGAGGAAAGGAAAAAAATAAAAAAATGTTTTTTTTATGCATAAAAAACCTAAATAACTAATAAATTAAAATTTATATTTGTAGTTCCTTTCATACAAAATGAGTAATATGCTGAGAAATATAAGTTTAGTTATTTTTTGTGTACTTTGGTACTCGTGCCTCATGTTGTCGTTGTTATTTTAGACTGTATGGTAGCTTTACGCTATACTATTATAATAGACAACTTGAAACCCGTTCAGTACGGTTGACGAATCGTGGCCGCCCTGATGTTAGGCATTTTGAACTTTTGCGTAATATATACTCGGGAAGAAAATATTCAAAGTGTGTGTACTCTAGAGCTAACTTCAGAGTGGCCACGACTTCGAGACCGCACTGTAACCGCGGCTTGTTAATGTATTGTTCCACAAGTGCAGACGCGCCGCGCGGTGTGCGCCGGCGCACCCTACCTGGCGCTGCGCAGCGCCGCGCCGCACACGCTGCCCTCGTTTGAACACTTGGCCGAACAATGCTCGCGGGCTATGAGGTAACATTACACATACAAGAATTTAGAGTTAAAATAATAAATAAGAATTGTTGGAATATAAATATGATAGTAGTAGATAGAAGTGTCTTAATAATCAGTGTTAGAAAATCGAATGGAAAGCGGTGAACGGAGTGTCTCAACAAAAGGCCTCTCTGCATACTCGGAAGGTATCAGAAACAAAAAATATACAATAAAAATATGAGATATAAATGATGTGATACAACGCGTGACAATAGTTTAATAATTTATAATATGAAAGAAGTTCGTTCATTAACCTTTGCAATGATTATGTTTGCAGTCATTATGTTGAAGTTATCTCGAAGTTATCTTTACGTAAATATGATTAAATATGGTTTCAGGTTCGAAATTTATTAAATAAAAGCAAAACAACAGATAATAAAGTAACAATTTGGTTTCAATGCAATTAAACATGTACAAAACTTACATTAAAGAACATAATTATCACCTGCAAACGTTAATAACAAAAATCAATTAACGCAAGGTACTTATCGTTATCGTTACCACTCGTACATCCTGACATATTCCTAACATATGTCGGAAGTGATAAATAATAAGAGGGTAGTCGTATCGAACATATATCAGATGTGGACGGTAGTTGCAACTAATATTATTTACGGCCTTTAAATGATGAGGAGCATGGAGCAGTGCCTGGGACTTGCGGCCACAGGTGTAGGCTTCAGGGTACCCTCTCCGTTACACTCGCGTTCACTGCTCCAGCCCAGTGTAATTATAAATAGGTGTTAGCCACATTCGTTTTTTTAACTCCACTTTGTATTCCGCACATATCAAGTTAGGCAGACGAAACTTAGTAGAGAAAATCATTCAATCATTGCTCCTACTGGGAATCGAACCCGCAACCGTCTCGTTTACAGTCGCACGCTGTGCCGGCCTCTGCCCCATTCAAAAAAGCATAGTTATGAAATTTAAAGTAAATCTAATGTAACAATTTATAGGTTTTAGATTTAGACGTTTAAGGTATAATGTTCAAATATATTCACTCGAATATATAAACTTAAGCTTATAAATAAATAAATGATACATATTAAATTCAGGTTATTCCCCGAGTCCAGTACAGTAGCGACGCCGACAGGAAGTGAAATATCTTCGCCTCACACTTCAAAAATTTTTAGTTATAAATCCTAAAAATAACTAAATAAATAATTATTGTATTTAATTTTCTAAAAATAAATAAATTATTATTGTATTTAATCTACCATTAATAAAAAAAAAGTTTTTTGTATGAGTATTTTTAACAATAATATCCGAATAGTTTGTTTAAATGCAGGTAAAATATGGGTAATCAAAAAAATATTATAAAATGTAATTTTTATAGTGATCTATAAAATGAAACATGTATGTGTGTGTGTGTGTGTATGAGTGTGTAGCTTGTACGGACGTAAGAGTTATACTGTATTGGCGTAATAAGATAAAGAATCTTTCTAAAAACCATATTCTTCGCGTTATCTTGTTTATAGAAACGATTCTAAAAATAGAAAAAAAAATATTTAATAAATTGAAAGAAAGTTTCATTATAATGCAGTATCTAGTTAAATAATTTTTATTAAAATATCATAAAAAATATTTGTACATAATTAAAAAATTAAAACGTCTATCTTATTTTAATGTGTCGGTTTTTTGCGCCTAAAAAGTAGTATTAACTTTAAAAATTTCGTCATAAAATAATAGTATAAGTGTAATAAGAAGTGTTTCGTATGTATGAATTTTATTAAAATTTGTCAATATGTTTGTCGACGGATATTTTTGGAAACACTGAACGGATTTGAATGAAATTTTTGTTGTATAGCTATTAATTTTGGATTGGTTTAAATGATACTTCATTTTGAAGACTCGATGGCTGGAATTGGCTATGAATTCGAATGTCCAGCTCAACAAACAATGTTTCAAATCTTAGTTTAAAGAGAAAAGAGTGTCTTGACACTCCTCTCAAGTGTCCCTCTTTGCCTACTTACTGTATGTTTATATGACAACATGTAGTTAATGTGGAATATCAAGACTTAGTTATTAATAATTAGAGATAGGAAGAGAAAGTGGCCTTGATGAAACAACATTATCTTTAATTATTGTGCTTAATGAATAAGCACCCGCTGATAATAGCATGGAAATTAGATTTTAATGTAACTGCAATCATTAAATTTATGTAATTAATTATATTTCTTTTATAGTACCTACCTATAAAATAAAATATTTTACATATAATCGTATGTAGGAAACAAACTTCACAACTTTAGAACTTTATTTATTTATCCTCAACACGGTCAACACTCAACATTGGTCATGTATCTACCTTCATCGCATCATTTTAGCTATTTTCATATTATTATAAACGTTGTGGCAATGCAGCTGGTAGTAATAAAAAATATATAAATCAATAAATCATTATATAAATCGATTTTTGTCTTGCATATGCGAGCTATTCGCGCTATCTAATACTTAAGCCCTAAATAGTCGAAGTAATGTATTGAGTTGAATAGCAATACATTTTTGAAAATGTTATGTATGTTAAGAAAAATATTAATGATTTGAAATGAAACAAAATCGTTGATGCACATAATATTAATACTAGAAATAGACGTAAACCCAATTGCATCGAGTCCGTAATTCTTTTACGGAATAATGGACGCTTTTGCAACGGGATTACAGAAAACCTCCGTCAATGTTCTATATCACAATTTTAAACAGTTGTGAAGAAACGTTGGTGTGTTAAAGGTTATTACCAAATTATTGATTTTGTAAATTATACTACGCCTTGGACATGAAATGTCTGAGGTAGTAACTTTAAATAGTAGATGTTCAAGAATCATTTCTTGAACATCTACTATTTATAAAGATTATATAAAGGTTAATTGATTTTGACTTTACCTGAAGATAAATTACCTCTAGTACGTAGATGACGCAGTGCTGCAGTGCTGGTAACAATGATACGATGATAGCATAGAACATCGTAATGTGAGTTGCCGCATTGGTGACTGAGACGGACCATGACAATAATAGATAGATAGAAATATATGTATGTGTAAATTGTATTCTAAGCCTGAATGTTGATATGAAATAGATGTGGAAGTATGATCAAGGCTACTTCAATAGGTGCGCGTTACCGATGTAATACGGCAACGAAACGTGAACATTGCGGAGAAGAATTAAAGAAAGATTAATGCTGCGGAGATGCGGGGATGTCGTGGTGAGAACGTATTTATGTAGGTTCACATTATTCCGTAAAAGAAGCACATCAAGAATGAATGAAGAAAGTATGGCAAAACGAATGTATGAAGGAACAATGAGTAGTGACAGATCTAGGGGGAACCTATATTACGGTATAATCGATACTATTTTTGAAAGCATAGTATCGATTACCCTCCGGAGGGCATGTATGAAAAGGTAGATTGCAGTAGATGAAGCGTAAGTAGCAATTAGAGCTTCCTTTTTCTGGTTACATCGCTAGGGATAAAATATCGAATGCGAGTTTGCATCTCAACACAGAATGTTTCAAATTAGGGAGCAAAGCAAAGAACCGAGGGTCTTGAAATTAAATTCTCGTTGCTATATAAACATTATTAATATGAGGATTGTGGAATAACGCTTCAAATTGAGAAAAAAATATTAATATTAACTATAGGTAATAAAATAACTTTTTTTATTACACGAGGAAGTTTATTCAAAACACTATTAACTTTTGCACAAGGAAATTGATCATAAAGATTATAGTAAAATTAAAAAATTTAAAACAAAACTACAAAAAACATATTATCATAAAATCCATTACAAAACTATAAAATTTAAAACTTGTTGCAAAAATAATTTACATTTAAATCGTAAAACGATACATTGTACTGTCGTAGCCGTCGCGTAGTGTCGTAGTGGTTCAGTCTTTGATTATAAACGTGACGGTGGTGGGTTCGATGGACAGGCGAATGAATTATTTTAATTTCCTAGCTCTGGTAAGACACACTATATTCCAAATTGTGGCGAAATAGGGAGTCTTCACCTTTTAGACCCCTTCTTCCTTCTGCCCTGCTAGGCGACTAGAACGAAAGCAATAAGTGCTTTAAGTTAATTATAGCATTCCTTGATACTTTGGTTGCATAGAAAATGCTATCAATTACTAATACTATAGGCTGGGGATGCGTAAAGCTCACAGTAAACATAGCCTTTCATATTTTCTAATATCATATGATCCATAGGATACATTGTTATGTTGTTTTTTTATATATTCAATAGTAAATAAGAATGGAGTGTCTACATACATGGTTGTACTGAAAAATTTTAAAACCCTATACAAAAAAAAACAGTTCAAATATGGAAAGAATTGTGATACGAGAAGCAAAGAATAAAATAAAAAAAATGTGAATAATGAAGGTATTTGTATATTTTACTGCTGCATCTATTACAAAAAGTAGTAAATTTCGAATAAAGTACTAAAAGTGCAATTATTTGTTAGTGTATTTGTAAATGTGCTATTAAAAAAAATATTCCGACAATGGTTAGTATATTTGAAATAATAATAATTTCTTAATATCATTATTAGACGAGCAAGACACGGTATTTCTATTTAACACATAATGTGTCAGTAATTTGGCGCATGTATGAGTTAGCCATGTCAGTCAGTCAGTATAATAGTCAGTCATGTTAATATTTATTAAAGAAATAGAAATATTGACATAGTATTCTCAAAATTGTCATAAAACTTTATCTCTCACTTACGTCATTGACAGCGATCTATAATAATAATTAGTATTAACAAAAAATATTTTACGACTTATCTTTTTAGTGCTCACTTCTACTCATTACGTATCTTAACTCCGACACAGACGGTACAAAACGGTGGTACTTATTAAACAATAATAAATAATTATAATAAATACTATATATATATTTTGTAATTCACGAGTATTTAAAATATTACAAGAAATGTCAGTTTCAACGCAAGCATCGAAAATGAATACAAAATTAGTAAAAAGTTTTCTCGACGCAAGACCGATTTATACCGTAACTAAAATTAAATATTCCCACAATGTCAAAGATATTTTCAAATTCTACAAAGAAGACGAGTGCAGTGTTAATAATAAATACAGGGTTTTGGACGAAAAGGACTATAACAGGTTTCTTAGTAAACGAGCTCTGAAAAGGCAGCCGGCGTTGACGAGACAGATCAGTAAGTATTTCATGTTTTTTTTATAAGTTTACGCTTTAACCCATTTTTTATCACGCAGTGTGGGCAGAGAGTACCTAGTGTTGAGACATTCTTACTCTGCCTGAACTTAAGACAGTCATATTGAGTGGCGGAGCTCAATGTCGTGCGTTGTCCTGCTTAAGTGGAGAAATGAAATTAATTAATTCCAATGAGTGGGAATCGAACTCAAAACCATTGCGTTAACGGTTAGACGCTGCCCCACTGCGACAAAATAGTCACAATTTCATATGTTGTAAATTGTATTTGATAATAATGTATGTATGAACCTACTTTTTTAGAAACGTGTAAATAAATATTTGAAAGTTAGAAAGTTCAAAATTCTTATACGCTTTTTACAACTTATTTATATTTCTAGTATAATAGGTAATTAGTTGGAATTATCAATTAGCAAGAGAGAATGCTATTTCATAAATATTTTCAACACATTTTTAAAGTGTCCTCACAAACTGTCCCACACTTAGGAAAAATAAATAGTTTTGTAAGAATTTCAACGTAGCTTGACTGAGGGAAAAAATATTTTTATTTCTCCACTCTGGTAGACAAAGCGCGGCGTTGGGTTTCGCCGTTCAATACGCAATGTCTTAATACTTGGTTCTTGCTATTCGGGAGAAAACGTGAAAAAGTTCAAAATAGCGTAAAGATAAAAAAATCATAGTAAACAATAAAAACCTTTTTAATATAAACTTTAACGTTAACCTTTTAACAAAACAAAATAATGAACAAATAAAGATTGCTCCAGGTGCGCGTACCTCCTCGTACCTCCCTATATGTGGACGTCGACGTCGGTCGTGTAGCGTCATGTCTACTGTTAATTGAATCTTAAATCGATAGGTGTTGTTGATAGATAATGTTTTATTATAAAGTAAATTTAAAATATATTTTTATAAAAATTCACAAAAATTGAGAGAAAAGTATATTTCATATCCGCCGTTTCTCATGAGAAACATATGTACTACGTGTCATACTTGAATTAATGTAATAACATTGTATCTTCATCAGTACGAATTATTGATAGTAATTTAAAACAAATAGTATATAAAATAGCAAGGTGAACTGAATATAATACCTAGTTGGATTTGAAACCTTCAGTTAAAACAGAAGCGATCTGAGTCAACGCACTCGGTTATAAATGAGCGTATGTAGGTCTCGACACCGCGACGCTTCGATAGCCCCGTTTTTAGTGTCCCTTTTATTACATTCTTAAATCACTTTAGATAACTCTCAATAATAACAAGAAAATAAAAATATAACAATCGATGATTTGCGTCTTTTTATATATACCTATATATTATGTTGATGGCAACCCGCGTGTCATGTCGTGTAGGTAATTGTTGTATGCAATGTTGATTTTATGATCGAAACAATGACGAAAGGAAAAATATAAAATATACGGTTTCACGTTTCCCTATATAAAAAGGTTGCCATTGTTTCTAGATCGCCCGAGTGGCATTGCTCAATGCTGCGACTTGTCTATCAGAGCGTACGATTGATTTTTTTTATATAAACTGTTATAATTCCCCGAGTGGAGATCGAGCCTACAAATAACGTGCTGACAGACAGACGCTATTCCACTGCACCGCGAGGGCCTCCGTGATGAGATAATTAAATAGGTACCTTTTGCCGTTTTTTATTTAAAACCTTAGATAAGATCTCAAAAGTAATCAGTTACTAGTTACTAATAAAATGATAGAGTAATACCACCGATAGTCGACACTTTAAGGAAGTAGAATATTTTCATTATAGATATGCATTAAAGAAAATATGTTGAAATTGCTTTAAAATTGTATTATATAAAAATAGAGAAAATCTCCAGCTATCGACACCTAATTATCGATTGAGAAAAAATACATATATGGGTGCCCAATATAAAATTATCTTGTAAAAATAAAAATGAAATAGTTTTACTATATGTATAGGGCTCTATAGACGTTGCAGTTTGCCATCTTTAGATAAAAATTAAAAAAATATATATATTGTCGAAAATATCATCAAGAAATATTATGTATGTAGTGTAGTGGTCACGATTTAAGAAATGTATATTTGTAACTTTGATTTTCGGAAGTAAAAAAAAGTTTCGATCATTGATGATTAAATCATTTATATTATAATTTGCTAAATTTGCTATAATAATACTTTTCGTATGTTTCCTGTATTAATAATAATTGAATCCTCTAAACACGCACGTATCTCTGCGTTATCAGTCAAGAACGCCGTGCCTTTTTATTTTATTGATAATTTTGATAAAACTACATAATTAAAAATGCTAATTCTTGGGTTTAAATATATTATGTGAAATATGATGTATAATCGTGTACATACGAGTTTATGTGTATGTGTATGTACATAATTACTTATTATGTCGAGAATCGTCTGGTTTTGTGAAGTATGAAAAAATTATTGACATAAAACCTACTTCAAACAGTAAAGTATGCATAAATTTTAAGACATACTATTTTCATGGATTGCATTGTAAGATCTGGAGCAAATTAAAATGCATCTAAACAGGAGGCACTAGCTTTCAAATAAAAATAGAATCATCAAAATCGGTCCACTCAGTCGAAAGCTCTTAGGTATCAAACCTAAAAAAATATAAAAAATACAGTCGAATTGAGAACCTCCTCTTTTTGTAGAAGTCGGTTAAAAAAAGTTTAGGGTAGGTAATAGTATTATGATATTTATTAATATCTATATTCACTAAAACTTGAGTCCATTGTGACGCAGTAGAATAACGTGACTGTGACTGCGGTGGTTGTGGATTCGATCCACACATGGGCGGATGAATTATTTGTATTTTCCTGCTCTGGCAAGAAAAAGTGGTGAGTTGAGTTCGCAAATCTACGCATATAAAATAAAGACATAGCGTATTCGCTATGTCTTGAGTTCAAGCAGAAAGTGAAGAACGGAATGTTTAGACTGTAATCTCTCTCTGCCTTACCTGCTATATGCAGGATAAAAGGTAATGTCTTTCCACTAGGCTCTCTCTGTCCACTCTGTTACATGTGGCATACAGTGTGAAGTTACAAAAGTGAAATAAAATCTTCATCTATATTTTTTTTTTGTTTCCTCAGCATCCCTTGCATACAAAGTGGGCAAACAGATGTTATCTCTGGCAGAGGGAATGCCCAATGAAGCAATATTTCCTTTCACGCGTCTCGAGCTTACCACTCGAAGTGGTAGCACAATGCTCTTGGAGGAAAAGGACCTCGCGCCCGCCTTGCAATATGTACCTTCACAAGGGTAAGGGAATTCAATATTACTGTAAGCTAAAATATAATATAAAAAACAAAAAAAAATAGATAAACACAATCGTCGCGTTACAGTCACACCCTTGGTGCCCCTGCGCATAAATACTAATATTATAAATCTGAAGAGTTTGTTTGCTTGAACGCGCTAATCTCAGTAACTAACTGCTGGATCGAATTGTTTTTTCGTGTTTGTTGTCTACTTATCCACTGCACCTCGATAATTTGATACCGTCGTAAGAAAACGAATTGATGAAAAATTGCATACATTTATACATTGAATTGAATTATTATAACTAAATTATAATTATTTTGTATACTATAAAGAAGAAATGAATTGCATTTTTTCGATAAATTAACATTTCTTTGCACTCGTTAATTCAAATATTTTTTTACTTAGATTCTAAATATTAATTACAAGTATCTCTATAGCTTGTTCCTCCTCTCGCTTGCACGCTCGCGAGAGGAGGAACGGGACGTTTCGTGCGTGCATTACTTATATGAGATACTTTATACTACATACTTTATATGAGAGTTGTTTTGAATAAAGATTGAAACCACTACCATCAGACACAGCTGGGCTTATTTTCGTCCTCCCATAATTTTATTTGTTCTCTTTGGCAAAATAAAGCGCGGCGTTCAATCTCGTCAAGCAATGTCTCCAAAATTGGGCAGTATGTCGAAACAGAGTACATCAACAATTGGTTTCCTGTGCCTGCAATATGCGAGATACAGTCTAAAAAATAACAATACTTATTTATTTATCTTATTAACTGATAATTCATTCCACAGCCTTCCTTCCCTCCTTACTGAACTCCGTCAGTTCCAACAGGAACTCCACCGACCTCCCCCTCTACCTGAGAAGCGCGACGTGCTGGTCACTAACGGTGCTCAGCACGGCATCTACCAGTGTGTTGAACTGCTGGTCAATGAGGGCGACCCCGTGCTTACTACTGAGTATTCGTATACCGGGATACATAGTGCTGTAGGTATACTTACATACATACATACACAGCTTCACGCTTTAACTCTAGCGGGGTAGTCAGAGAGAATGGAGCGCCAAACGCTACGGTCTCTACATACCTCTTTCGCCTCGTCCACTGTCATGAACCTCTTCATACAAGCTCAACTCAACCAAGGTCTCCCATTGCTGCAATTTACTTACTTCATAGGGGCTTATTATACGAAACGACTTGTACGAAAATATCATTTCCCAGTTACTTCTAAACTGTCGAAACAGAGACGAGAATTGTAATAAATGAAAATATTTGATTAATGTTCTTCTTGTAGTATACCTCCATAGTGTCGCTGATTGATCGTTTTAACTATGTGATGCTTAAATAAACATACTGCAAGGTTCAGAACGACTAGAACTAAAAAACGGATGGGAACGGAAAAAATAGGTCTTATAAGACCAATTGCACATTTCTTCGCGCACACAATGCCTCCAGAATTCGGCAGAAAGTGGGGAACGGAGTGTCTTAACACTAGGTTCCCTCTGCCTATCCTGCTGTGTGCGGGATACAGCGTAAAGCTCATATAATTTTAATTTTTATATATATACACTACCACTTACTTGTAATCTATTTGTTACAGTTGAAACCCTACAAACCTGAAATACTCGGCGTGCCAGAAGATGACTACGGAATGTTACCTGACACTTTAGAATCAATATTAAATGAAAGAATAACTCGCGGCTTGAAGATGCCACGTGTTCTGTACCTGATACCCACTGGGAATAACCCCACTGGCACTGTGCTTAGCGAGGAAAGGCGGAGGTCGATATACGAGATCGCTTGCAAATATGATTTTCTTATTGTTGAAGACGACCCTTATATGTTTTTGAATTATGATGGGGTAAGAATTTTGTTTTGTTCTTGTAAAAAAAAATTTTGTTAAAATAAAAATTATAATAATAAAAAAAAAACCCTCTAGAGGTTATCGCTTAGCTGTTGGATCAAGAACCGGATATAGAAGACAGTTTTACTTGAGACCCTCTCTTTGGAGCCCTAACTATCGATCGCTTGGATCCTTGTTCCGCCATCGGAAGAGTATTTTTTTTCTATTTTTAAATGTATTTTTAAAACAATTTATATTTAAAAATATAAATTTCTCTAAAAAAAAACACGTAAACACGTAACGCTTTCTATACCAAATGCATTGAGCTTAAACTCATGTGGTTTAATGGCGAAGCCTGAGGATTTCCATTATTCAGGTTCTGTATTCATTATCAGAGCACCTCGGATATACTCGTAATATGTTCGTATAAAGGCCATGTTTCATGTGATATTATTATTACAAGTGGATCAAATCCAGTTTCATGGATTTTATTTTATTAGTAATAAAATGTAATAAAATTTGATGAATAATTAAAAAGAATATATAAAAAATTATATAGCTAAAATAACTAATCAAGGAAAGGCGTCATCCTTGAATTCTTAACGAATGTCATCCTTGAATTAAATTTACAATGACTTTTTTGTTTACAAACAATAACTTAATAATTATAGAGATAACTCGTTATTAATTATATAAAACAGGTTTTTATCTGATTTTTACACATTTAATTATTAATATATTTGTTTCAATTATTTAGAGGTTATAATACAAGTTTTTATGCAAAATAAGTTTTAGTGTATAATAAAATTTTGCAATTTAAATTTCGACATAAAAATTGGCAATGATAAAATTCATAAAAACAGATAATAAATATTTTCGTTAAAGTAATAAAATTATAAAATATGTATAAAATGGTTGAAGGCTACTTGCTGCCTTCAATCGTGGGAATCGCACCCACAATCATAGCGTATACAATCTGACGGTGTGCCCCTGTACTATTACTATGTATACGCTATGATTGTGGGTTCGATTCCCATTTAGCAGAACGCGGAATTTAGTTTCTCGTCCAACACGCAATATCTTAAAAATCAGACGGTGTTTCGGGAACGGAGTGTCTTAGAATGTCTATGTACATAGACCCTCCGCTTACCATGCTATATACGAGATAAAGTGTGAAGCTAAAACAAAAAAAAAACAATTTGCTGTTCTGTAAGTTTATTTAAGTAGTTTCGTAACGTATTTTGTAGTGTTAGTGACATATCACTTTATTTGTTACTATATTACCTTTTCTATCTTATCTATAGTACTAAACTACTTTTAGCCTTGCTTTGTGTTTAATCCTTTCTTTGCTATATATGTTAATACTCGTTTTAGTTCTAGTATCAATCAGATTAAATAAAGATAAGAAAAAAGAAACCAGCGAGACATAAATAACGTTGTAAATTTTTGACAATTTTGGAAGTATTTCGTGGCGAATGGTGGAATGCCATATTATTAATACCACCTATTTTTACATAAGTGTATATATACTACAATAACCTATTTTTATAAATAAGTTGAAACAATCGTATAAGAATTCCGACGTAGCTTGTTGAGAACGTATGACTTAGTTGGTCAGAGCGGTTTACATAGAGTCCAAAGTTCCAAAGATGGTTCAAACCCCGGTACGTTAAAATTTTTATATGTTTGTAACATGACTCACTTTTAATTAGGATCCGATGACAATATATTACTTTCATAGCATAAATCAGATGACTATAAAATACTGCAAATCGTGATTTTTTCTATCAGCCTGGACGAATCCATTACGATCACTTATTTATTAAGTTTTCCCATTATTCCACGATAGCGTATATAACAGGAACTCATATAATATAAATAAATAAACCAATACTTCCTCAATCCCCACATCCGCATTCCTAGATAAACATTTAGATGGAGTGATTAAAAGCAAAATTACATAAATTGTACACATTTTTTTATTATAAACTATGTACATATTTTTAAACATTTTTAAAGTGTTATTCCACACTTAGGAATGAATGAACTTAGGATGTTAAAAAGACAACAGAGAAACAAGCCCGTGCAATCATTAATCGACATACATATGTATTTCATACTGTCTTTCTATTTTTTTCATTAATTATATATTCGTTATCTGTGACGTTTCGACAAGTAATCGAATTAAATTCATATTCAAGGTGAAAGTCAAAGTCAAAGTTAATAATTTATGTTTTTAGTGTCGAAATTATTTAAATTGTAAAATATATTATACGTACAAATATTTACATGCATTTATTTATTAGTTTACAGATACATTGATATATGTATATTTAATGCAATCTTGGTTTATGTGATGGTCGTGGGTTCACATCCCACTCGGTGGAAACCTTATACTTTTTAATATTCTCGTTTATGTCAAAAACTACAAAAACATCATCATGTATAAAAAGCATGGCTTTTTATACGAAATGCCTCAAAAGTCAACGTTAAAAGTACAAACATTCTAATCTGATAAGAGCTGATATTTGCTGTCTTGACACTAAGGAGGAGCAATCAAATAAACTTGGGCAGCTTCACAATCTTTCCATCAGCTTCGTATATGGTGATCAAACTTCATCAAGTGCGAAACTTCGCGGACTAAACATTCTAATCTGTCTATATAGACTATATACACTAGGTATATTTAGTGGACGTAAACATTCAATTTGTCAAAACCCAGGCAGTGCCACCATCTTTCCTATCAATGGACGTGTGCGGTCGAGTCATCCGCCTGGACTCGCTGTCCAAGGTGATCAGCGCGGGGCTGAGGGCGGCCTGGATGACGGCGCCCACCGCGCTGTTGTACCGCGCGGAGCTGCACGCGCAGGCCGAGATATTGCACTCTTGTACTTTGGCACAGGTTAGTGATTTTTGTTGTTTTCCTTATATCTCGCATTCCCCTATTTATTGCGTAACATTGCGTATTAAGTGGCGGAACCCAACGCCGCACCGTGTTTACTTGGCAGAGCGGGGTAATGAAAGTAATTTAAATATAATTATTGGATTGACGATCTTCAAATATCACGGTCCACTGCGCCACGATGGAAATGATCTGAGGATTTGAAATATACACGAATAATATTTTTATATTCCACTTTGTTACTGGTTCTTAAGGAAAACGCACATACTTAAATGTTCAACTGAGATGGAAGTGTGTTGTATTTGTGGCATCGAATACTACAATGGCCGCTCGTAGCTGATTTAATATTATTAAAATGTAGAACTATGCTTAGAAGTTGTTAGAGTGTACATTTAAATTATTGTGTGTTTGTTGGTAATTGTGTATCACAACGTCCGTTATGCTCATTGGATTATTTCTGGAAATCCAGCAGGTGTATATAAAACTCTAGAACAGTCGTGGTAGGTTTTGGCAGAGTTCCGTCAATGTGAAATAAAAACGCTCCTGGCGATGGCGCCCTATTAGAACTAAGAACTAACGTAGTAATTTAGTATTGGTTTAGTAGTAAGCTTAGTTATATTTTATATATTTTTGGGTGTTTGATTAAGTTTGTAGTTTTTAATTACATCAAACAAATAAAATTAAAAAATATTATTCTATTATCTAAGAACCCGTAACAAAATAAATCGTAAATAACTTTTTTCTATGTCCGCCAGAAATACCTGTATTGATATTCTCGTTAATTAATCACTTATTGATTTTTTTTATTTTTTGTACCCACCTGTCGATGCAATTTTGGCATTTTATAGTGTCCCACGCTAAGGACAGTAATGACAAGCGGATGCTTGTCCTACCACATACATTTGTAGAGAAAAATATACATATTAACTTATGGTTACTTGTGTTATTCATTCATAAATCGTGTATTAAAATATAAATAAGTAAAGCTTACTCACTTATTCAGTGTGATAACCCAAAGAAAACGATAAGATTATATTATTACATTTTTTTGCAGCTTCACGTTTTATGCCGCATGTAGCAGGGTAGACATAGAGGGCCTAGTATTAAGACAATCCGCTCCCACTTTCCGCTAAATTCATGTTAATGGGCGGAATACAACGCCGCGCGGTCTAGGAATTTAGCGCCTAATAACATTTGCGCATAGCAGACAGATAAAAATAGCTGTAAAGTGGGGACGCAAGAGACACGTGGCCAATTCAATACGAAAAACTATTATATAAAATAATCTTTAACAGCTTAATAATATCTTGTGAAATGCAGTAAGCAAGTTTTATTACTCTCCTGATAAATTGATGAGATTTTATTGCAATGGATTGTTAATGGCTCATGTAGAGTCAAAGAATTATATTAAAATAATAATTTGAATGTCTGCCTATTTTGCTTATCTAAAATAAGCATTTCATTGAAGTAATTTAAAGCCGTGCTTTATATAAAACTGAAGCTATCGTGGCGCAGTGGCCAAGCGATTCCCAGCAATGAGGACGATTCCCAATCGAGGGAATGAAATACTTAATATGTTTATTTCTTCGCTTTGGTAACTAGACAGAGCACGGCGTTGAGTTACGCTTCTCAATATGTAATACCTTGAAAAGCGGAAAGTGATGAACGAAATGTCTTAACACTAGGTTCCCTTTGCTTACCATACTTTACGTGGGATTTAGCGTGAAGCTGAAAAAAAAGCATTGAGTTCCAACGCTTAATACGTTATAAGTCTAAATATGCAGAAAATTTATAACTGAGTCATTTATAACTAGGTTTTAAAAATAGTCTTATTTTCACTATGGAATGCGCCTGGCAACATCAAAAATGAAAGAGTCCAAAAAATATATGTTTACATGAACTGTTATGTATTTTTTTGTATGTAAAATTTGATTAACAATTTTTTTATCATTTAAAATTTTTTTAGTATGCTTGACTGATTAAGGTCAATTTTATTGAATGTTTTCGATAGCGCGAGCGTGGTCTCTGGCCGTAAACCTGCTTATCATTAATTCGCGGACTTCAAGCCAAAGGGACGTATGCACCAAAATGTGATTTATTTTAATATATTTTTAATTTTAATATGAATGCGACATCGATATCTCCTGTAATTTTATGTTTTGGTTATTCGAAAAGTAAAGCAGCAAGATATCATCGACAAACCAAATATCCATATAAGGGCCGTCAGAGCCACCTAATTTAGATAGATAATGATGAGGAGATGACCACTACATCCATTTTGTATTTTGTGCCTGTACAGTAGAATGCTTACTATTTACTGATTGTTCTCGAAAAATTGGTGTTTTATGCATGCGTCTCTTTGGCTTATATCGCTCGATGACGTAGAGGTGACGAGGCGGCGTTGAGGTCGATGTATCGATGCTAGTGTATCGCTATGCCTGCTATATACTTTATATTGTTATCTGTAAACGTAGATTAAAACGAAAATCGAATGCTTATTGTTAACAAAAGAAGTCTTTGTGATGTAACTTCGTTTGCGTTTTACTGTTTTGATGTTTATATTATTTCTTACTTATTATTTATATACCTATATATTTTTTATTATTATTAATATGTACTATTGATTTTAACCCATTCTCGACCTCTGCTGTGTTTGAGATTGAGATTTTTGTATAAAAGTTTTAAGAAACTTTACAATTTGATAAATATTTGTTTAGGGAAAGGTAAACATATTAAATAAAAAATATTATTTTTAAAAAGTAATCTTTTGGTAATATTTTACTATCGACCAATAGAATATGGTCAAAAAACCAGGTGTGGAGAGTTCACACGGTTTTTATAAAACATCATAATATAGACGATAGAGATGGAGTAACTGATCGGTGTCTGTACATGGAAGATATGTAAAAATATATATATTGATGACCTTAAAATGTAGTAGAACCATAAATTAATAGTATTTTTTTGTCTGTTTGTCTGTGCGTTTATTATCGTTAATCTGTATGTAATGTCGAACGAATGAGTGATTAAAGAATGGCAAAAGAGATTTATGATGGAAGGAGAAAGTGAGTGGAAAGAGAGGTATGGAGAGACCTTGGTTGAGCTTCGAAAACATAGTAACAAAGATACTGGAGGAATGTCACGTAAAAAGCATCAGGACCCCCCCCGAGAGCATGTATGCAGAGATGATGACAGTGGCCGAGGCGAAAGAGGTAAGTAGAGACCGTAACGTTTGGCACTTCGTTCTCTCTGACTACCCAGCTAAGGTTTTTATGAAACTAACACAGAAAGATAGAGGAGGTAGTGGAGCAATATGAAGATTATTTTGTTACAATAAAAAAAGTTATATCAATTTAAAGACAAACAACATGTTCGATAAAATCTATTTTTTAACCCGAAATTTTTGAGGAATCGGAATTTATGTGGGAAAATCTACGTTTGCAATGAAATAACTACCCATTTTTTTATTATATATTATAGGCCAGTTGTGGCGCAGGGGCACGAAGTCCGGTTTTCAGAATGTATATTGTCAATCTCGATATAGAAAAGATAATTCTGTACATGAAAGATATATAAAACGTTAGTTGGGTCACTCAGCAGAATTTTTTTCTGTCTGTCTATTACTGCACTACAGAAATAAATGAGCTTCGGTATCGAAGTACTCTGGTACTTTTTTTTTGTTTCCTGATGGTCAATGTAGTTTCTGTAAACATAAATTGGCTTAATTACTTGCTACCAAAATGGCTTAATTACTTAAAATACTGTAAACTACTGGATAGAAATGAATGAATTTTGGCATCATAATAGCTTAAGGCTTAAATTAATTTATAGTATATTTCCTATCCTGGTACTGGATTCAGTTTCGATATGAAAAAAAATAAAGTCACAATCGACGTAATTTGATACAGTCAAATTACTAATATGGGTAGGATTTATAATATGCAAATAGTGGATATTTATGACTGACTTCAAAAATTTGAGTTAAATTACGATAAAAACAAGTACCATCGCGCTCTACCAGCCCCGTCACGGCGCGTGTGTGCGTCACGACAACTCGAGATCTTTTTATATTATTAAATGCGTACTACGCCGCGGTATATATAGTTGACGCGCTGTAAGTTATATATATCGTAATATTAGTTATATACAAGAGATAAGATATAATTTAGAAAAAACATTTAATAGATAATGCTGTATAAGTATAAGACAATGTGATAAACATTCCCCGTAACGACCGAAATAACAACAATATATTAATCATAAATAGCAGAGCTGATAATTCGGAGGGAATTTATAATGTGAAGGCAAAGGCGTATCGATGTCAGATATCGTTTTAAGATTGATGCCTTCTTTATCTTCTTTCTTATCACCTTATTTATTTGATTGCGGTGGTTGTTAGGTTGATTTCCAATCGAAAAGTGAGTCATTTTTAGTTTCCTAGCCCTGGTGAGTCAAAACAAGTTTTTCAGTTGCCCTACTTAACATACATTGTAGGTAGGTCATCTATCCTTATAACAAAGCGTAGAAGAATGAACATTTTTTTCCTCCATATTCAAAAATAAAAATTTTATAATGCGAAAAGTTAAAAAAGTAGTGTTATCACTAAACGACAAACTAAATATATTTTTTAACAACACGAATGTATTGTATGTGAAAAGATAACAGCATGTCACCGGTCTTCCTCCATGTAACTCCGCGTCCACGTCCATGTAAATAATCGAATTATGCGATTGTTATTGTTTCATATTATTGTTGCTCAAATAAAGAGTTCAATTTTAATCAAACAATAGAATTTTCTAGTAAAATTACATCTCCCGATACGTTGGAAATGGTTCAAGTTAAAAGCACTTTCAAACGAATTATTACGGGATATATGATATTTTTTAAAAGGAAATATTGTATTAAATAACAATATAATTTCAGGCAATCCTCTACCGTCTCCTCTCAAACCGCGGCGCCCTCGCCTCCCACCTACACTCTACGCGCTCCTTCTACGAGCTACGGCGTAGCGCCCTCAGCAGCGCGCTACGCGGCGTAGAAGGGCTTGGGGACTGGGTCGTGCCCAAGGCCGGGCTGTTCCACTGGCTGAGAGTTAGAGGTGTCGATGACGTTTATAATATGGTAAGTTGATTTTTTAAAATGTTTTTATTAATTTTCAAATTCAAAGTATACCTTATTCAAATAGTTTTTGCATACACTTTTGAATCATCTAATGAACATAAAGGTACCACTCGGAATGTAGTTCTGCTGAGCCAGTGGTAGTTTGTTTACTCTTATCTTCATATATATTTATAGGTATATAATATTTAATCACAGTTCCCTACTGTGATTAAATATTAATTGGCAAAATATTTTAAAACGAGTATTTTCTCAACTTCGAATTGCACGCATAATAATAAAACTTTATTAACTCAATCATCCTAGATCACATTAATAGAATACGTAGCTTATTACACTAACATTTAGTGAGTTCGATCTATCGAATCTCTTTTCGAGGGAATGATTTTTTAGCTTCATGATGTATCCTGCATATAGAAAGGTTGGTGATTGATTAAAACATTTTTTTCTTGAGGCGTAGTGTGCGGAGTGGTGAGACTCAACACTGCGCTTTGCCTCGCCTCGTTAACGGAGCGACGAAATGAAAATATTTAATATATAGTTTTTCCAAATCGAGGTGATTATACTACCGTCGCATTTACGTTCGCCGAAGAAGGCTATATTCAAATTATTTCATTTCACTATTCTAGTTAGACAACAGGAGACGTTGAGTTTTGTTAATCAACATGTGTTGTCTCAAATTTAGATACAATGGAGAAGTGACCCTAGTTTCTATAATAAACTTAAGACTTCAGAAAAGTAAAAAAAAAACAAGAGTCATCTTTTATAACGAATATTTCAACGACTTTAAATTGAAAACCAATGATAAAGCATTTATCATGTTTGTAGCTTAAATACGTTTAATCTGTGACTAAGAATTCAATTTCCTAATTTTTATATACTTTCTTTTATTATATACTTTATATACAAGGTTATATTAGTATAGTAATAGTTTCTACGAAATCAACTCCAACGAAAACATGATAACAATTACGTATTTGTAAAAAAAGTATTATTGTATTATTTTATTGAATCATTGTTTATTATAGTAAAATGATAAACGCTTTATCATATCGCGTGATTTTAATTAAAAAAACAACAAACAAATATTATAGTTCGTTGCGTTGAACAGATATTTTATTTTAAATATTATTTTGTCTTTAAATATATTATTTTATTAAACATGTTAAGTGAATCAAACATGTTTTATAATATTGGGCTAATTTTTATTCAGCGACGTAATATTATTATGTTATAAGTTTACTTGAATTTAATTCAAATATAAGTGATAGACAATATGTATTTATTTTCATACTGATTTAAGCTTTCTCTGTAACTAACAGTACTTAATCTTTTATTTTAAAAATACGAAATCTTTTAATAAATATGATTTTTTTAAGCAGTCTATAATTTCAGGTTTTCCACACGGCATTTGAACGTGGCCTTATGTTAGTACCAGGACATGCTTTCCTCTATGACGGGAGTACTCCTTGTCAATACGTACGACTCACTTTCAGCAAAATAAACATGAACGATATGGAGACAGCGGTGCGCCATCTAGCGGAGATTATTAGACACGAACAGACACTGAAACCGCAGAGACTCGCTACTGAAGGATAAAAGGCGCTAGTTATATTTGACATGTTAGTTTTAAAATAGTTATTAATTTTTACAGGTTACAAAAAAATTATATAAAATGTATCTTTTTTAAATAAGAGATATGTGGAGATTGTTACCATTTTATAATTTATAACAAAACGCAGCGTGCATTTAGTGAGAATTATTAAACACGAACAGAAACCACAGAGACTCGCTATTAGGCGATAGATGGCGCTAGTTTAAATAAAACTTTAAATTTAAAATAAAATGAACCACATTCTCATTGGTGTCGTAAAATGAGTTAAAACTACACAGACTTGCAACTTAGAGAGAGATGGCAGTGATGTTAATTATTTATAGTTTTAAATTTAAAGATTGTTCCGAAAATACGTAATAATTCCGTGTTTATGAAGTGTTATGCAGATTTTTATCTTGTACTTGATTATGAATATTATGTAGTTATTCACCCTCTGAAAACAGATGGCGCTAACATAATCAGCTTGGAAGTTTTAAGGAGTTATTGTAAATAATTTAAAAATATTGAACATTATATGTTAAAAAAAAAAGATTTTTATACTAATCTTCTAGTTTACGAAATTTATATTTAGGAATAACATAGCATTTAAGTAATAATTATATGTAAATATTTAAAAGAAGGTAACTAACCAATTTAATATTGACAGAAATGTTTTTTGTATATAAAATATCAAAAATGATCCTAGATCTGAGTAACTGTGGAAATATTAACAATGTTATTTTTTTTATTAATTTACTATAATTTTACAATATAATGACGAGAATTATTATAATTATTAAATGTACTTTACAACTATTTTCATTTCAAATGATGATTATGTATAAGACCTTCTTTATTCTTATTTAATTGTGTTGTCATATTTCTCGACATATTTAATTAAAAAAAAATCTTGAGAAATGATTGCATTATTATTGACATCTCTAGTAGGTAAGTAACCTCAACAATAATAATAAACGAGTTTCACGCTGTATCCTGCACATAGCAGGGTAGGCAGAGGGAGTATAGTGTTAAGACACTCCGTTTCCCACTTTCTACCGAATGTATAGAGGTATTGCATGTTGAGTTGCGCTACTCACCGTAGGGCTTTTTTTTTAATATTAATAATTAATAAATAATAATTTATTCTTTCGGCGGGATTCAACCAACATCATTGTGTCCCTGCGCCGCGACGGCATTCTATAATGATTGTTATGTTTTTTTATAACTTCACACTTTATCCTGTGTTTATCCTGTTAGCTAGAGAAGGGAGAAAATGTAGCGTTAACCGCTACGTAATATGCATATTTCTATTAATTAAAAAAAAAGGCCAAATGCGAGTCTGACTCACCCACCGAGCCTTCCGTACCAATTTAAGTATTGTAGGTCAACGGGAAATACAACTTATACAAGTTGACGAGTTGGTTGTAGGTTCGATTTCCACTCGAGGATATTAAATATTTATTTAAATTTATATTTTCATTTCCTCGCTCTGGTGACACGGCGTTGAGTTCCAACACGCAATACTTTCAGAATTCGGTGAAAAGTGGGGAACGGAGTGTATTAACACTGGGAATCTATTCTGCCCATATTGCTGTGTGCAGGATACAAATTCCTCAATTCAAAATGTTGATCACCTGTACAATATTGTCATCGATATAGCTCACAAAGATCTCACACAAATAATTGTAGCAATATAGAATTATCGCTTTTTAATTTTTTTATCATTTATTAAATGTATATCCCACATTCTTAGCACACATTCAATAACACAGTAACATAAAAAAAATGTGTCAAAAATTACATATAATATTTTTTTTATAAAAAAATCAGCTTCACGCTGTATCCCGCACACAGCGGGGTAGGCGTTGCGTGTTGAGTGGCTTCAATACCGCCACACTCTGTTAAGGACCCACAACCCACAACCATCACACTAGCGTCCTAACGACCGTAAGTACCTACTACCTATGCATATAATAATATTTAGACATTAAAGAAGTTCCAGAAGAAGTGTGTGTGTGTGTGTGTGTCTGTGTGTGTATGTATGTGCGTCCTCAATGAGCGCTTAGTTAGCGTTGCCATTTGATTCTGTTCACGGTTGTACAGAGTAGTGACAACTAGAGTAGGTCTTCTCTAGTCATTTAGGATAATTAAATGTATATACTACAAAGGTAACTCGTCCGAAGCCTGTGGAGTGTTGTAGCGCTATTTAGGCAAGTGGTGGGTAAAGTTAATTATATGATTTTATTGCATTTTCTTATATTGTGCCAAAAACGTAGTGTAAATTGTTACAGACACGCATTGGTCCACGCGCCTTGTCATCACTGGCATTTTAACTACCTTTTCAACTTCACCTACTTACTACTTACATCTTATTGTTGGGCTACTACCTATGTAACTTAAAATTAAAATAGAAATTATATAGACTTTAGATCTTTTATTTTACCAACAGCTAAGATAGGCAATTTTCCTTACTACAAATCATAAAAGGACATTGTCACCGACAAAATCTTGCTTACTACGAAGAAAAAACGATTACTTTCCAGAAGTTTAAAGAATTAATAATTATTTAGAAAATATAAGATAAGATAAGATAAAAAGTGTTTATTGCACACTTTAACAGGATTGATTACATTAAATTTTAGGTTAAAATATGCACAAAGGCGGCCTTATCACTGAAAGTGATCTCTTCCAGGCAACCAATCTTAGGATAAGATACATCTAAAAGTTAGGGCATAATGTGGTGCAAAGTGACGTGAATAAACTTAATTATATATATATATATATATATATATATATATATATATATATATATATATATATATATAAATATATAAAACCTATACATACAATGCATATCATACTTATATAATATAGATACATATCCATATATATAATATACATATAAACATTAAATATATATACAAGTAGGAAAAAATAAATAAAATAAATGATAATAATACATGTAGGTATACATAAACTACTTCCGAAGATAATAATGCTTAGCTTTATGCTTGAAGATATTTATCGAAGTCGAT
>JAATLQ010035021.1:116796-135576 GCA_013421005.1 Heliconius erato x Heliconius himera | reverse complement strand
ATGTATACTCTCATTTTTACTTTATATTTTTCGTTATAAAATCTTACATATTAATTGTTCGCGAAATCATCGGAAAGTTATTAAAAATGAACAACCCGATAATTTCGCACTTGGGGAGGGAGGAGTTATGCACTCACCCAAACCCTCAGTATTAGGTTAAGCGAGATTATTCCGCTGGCTCAGCGAGACCATCGGAATATTCCCATTATTGGTATAAGCACTTTTATTGTTTCATAAAATTTCATGTTAAATGTCGCAATACATTATAACTTTTGTGTGAGAAATAATTTTAACTTTAAGAATTAATATTGTTGTGATCTCCAAATCGATCAGACGTATTAAATAGTTTTAATTTAAATTAGTATTTTATTTTTAAAAAAGTAAATTCTCAATTAGAAAGTTTAACTAGATGCTATCGTGTTATTATTATTTATATTTTATTTCATGAAACAAAAAGATATATATTTATATAATACGATGTGAAATTACGTATTTGATCATTTTCGTCAGCTTCGCAAAGAAACTAATGTCTGAACACTCCGTTGTGCCCGATCCGCTCGAATTAGACACATGACACGACGAGTGGCAGGACTCTACGCCGCGCTTTGTGGTACTGAAGCAAAATAATAAATATTATTCATACCCCGAGGAGGGAATCGAACCCACAACCATCGCACACACAGTCAGATCGATATGTCCGATTGCCCTACGATAACCTGAGAAGTTATTGATTAGATAGTTATTGATCCAAATTCCATTAGCAAAAAAATATTTATCATATTTATATGCCATGTAAAACCTCTAAATGGATAGCATATGGAAAAACAGAGCTACTTATATCAAGTTCTTCTCTGTCTTGTAAATTTATACCTGATATTAGACAATTTTTAATACGTGTTTGATATACATAGTTTTCTTAGCAATAAATATTAAAATAAAAACAGGTTAAGTGCGAGTCGGATAATGAGAAAAAATATCTTGACAGATGGAAAACAAAGTGATAGTGTCTGTAAGAGTTTAGTTTTTTTTCATTTGGAATCCTAAAAATATATCTCTTATAGAAAATACATCACTTTAACATAAGCTTAGAACTATAAATGTTTATAATATAAAATATAACATGAGAAACAAGGTGAGCCACGAAAGACATTATCGTCATAATTGTATACGGAAATAGGATGGTCTGGATAAATGGCTATGGTTGGATTGCATGAACATAATTGATAAGCGGTCAGATTGTGTAATAAATCTTCGTATGTGACACTTATACTGAGTTTCGATTTAGGGATATCTAGTATGGGTTAGACGGTCACTTAAATGGGTATTTTCAATTAAATATCACGAATAATTTAGTTTACTATATTGTAATACGGGAATATTATTATTGTGACGAGTTGTGGGTTCGATTCCCACTCGAGGTAATAAAATATTTAATTTTTCAGAGTGGTAATCGAACTCACAACCATCGCATTTTCAATCCCTGCTCCTGCGCCACGATGGCCTCTATGTCATTTTGTTATTAATATAACGTCGTAGATTGTATAGGGCCCATAATCTATTATTGGCATGCGTTTATGTATAATACTCGTTCCCTTATTGAAAATGTAAACAAATTTTCCTTCCGCCCTTTATCTCTTTCGTCCATGTATAAGTTTTGTAGAGAAAGAAAAAGACAGAATTTTATACAGAATATATTTTTGGAAGAATACCATTTTATAATAAAAAAATATGATGCACTATTAAATGCATTATTTTATCTATAATTGCAAATAATTTTAATTAGAACTTGCGAATCCTTAATTTTCCTAAAATTAATTGTTCAAATTTTTCTCAAATTCTTTAATTTTAGTTCAAATATTGTAATACTTTCAATTACTGGTCCTTTTGTACTTGCCAGATAAATATCAGAAAAAAAATAAGATTAATGTCAACCCCTGTAACAGTGGATGTTTTATTATAATGAAAAGGATTTCCAAGTATGACTGATATTAGAAATATTTCAGTGTATCAAGTTATTTTCCATAGAAAAATCTCAAATTCAATTTCATATCGATATGTTTTTGGGTAAATAAAGATTATGAACAAAAATGGTCTTGTTTATTGTTTATACTGCCAGATTTTCTGGTACCAAGAAATACAAAATAGTAATTCGATATTAAGTATATTTCTACCAGTGATCGAACCTTGCTGTTCCTATAGAGATAACTTAAGGAGATACCTTTAGTTTTAGTTATAAACATAAAGTACTCCCCTACATGCTTAGGAATAAAGTTGCCGAATTTGCCTCTTATAAAATTTCTTTTAAAATATTTTTTGTGTTTTCTGTTGCATCCAAATTAGTATTAAAAAATATATCACTTTGAGATATACCATAAAATATTTGGATTCCATAAAGTCACCAATCATATAGGCCTATTACAGCGTCAGACAATATACAGAGTAGATATGTAAAAAGTGTAAATTTTAATATTTTCTTATTATTTTCACACAAAATGAAATAAAATATCACCTGTCAGTTCTTCTATTGTAACGTGTAATTGCAAATGTGTGTTTAATTATTTAAACCTACATAAATTTAATATAACAACGTAGTACGACCGTTCTGAAATGTATTCTATATTTCATTGTAAACGTCATCAGACGCACCTAAAGAACAAGTAAACATTAGAATCCTTTTATGATGATATCCAAAAGCAATATTTTTCAATTTAAGCATATATACGAGTGCTGTATCCCAATGTGAAAAAGAGCAAATCGACGTGGCAATATCTTATTTAGAGAATTTAATGCTCCGCACTAACGATATAGTGGGTCGTAAACTGTAAAGAATGAAATAAAATGTAACAATAATATCGGAAGGACCTTTTTTATTGTAAACAACCTATAAGTACTAAAATTGCATTAATATAACACTTGTTGATTGAATAGTGTTAACTTAATATATTTACCGACGATAATATACTGTTAGAAATCGGAAGCGGTTATAGTTTTTAAAAAAACACGATAAAAACACATATCGTCTATATGTTTCTAAACCATTTGGAAAGGGATACTATGTAATTGCATAAGTGACATGTATCACCTAATAACAATACTTCACACTAGTTTCCTTCCAATAGACAATAGCCGACAAGCAATAGCCCCCGATCGACACACTTCCTCTGCTTTTATCATCTTTTTCACCTAAATCTACCCTCTTTTACACGAGTACGCTAACAATACTGTATTTTAATTATCTGTAGTATGCTATGGCAACATTGTTCTTTAATAGGCAGCCATACTTTAACTAAAGTTGTATAAAAGGCGATAGATATTTCTTTAAGGTAATTTGCTAAATTGGGCTGGAGCAGTGAAGGCGAGTGTTAGTTAACTCTAAAGGGGCCCCTTAAGCCTACTCCTGTGGTCGCAAGTCCCACGCACTGCTCCAAGCTCATCAGTATTTGTGTATTTTGTTATTTTAAAATGTAATTAAATAAGCTTTATAAGCTTTCTCTATGTGAATTGTTAAATTTTTTTTCTTAACGATGACGAAACATATTTTTGTTAATATCCAGAAGAGGCTGTCGTGGCGCAGGGGCGTAAAGGTTTGACTTTAACACGACAGTTGTAAATTCGATTATTACCTCGAGTGGGAACTCGAGGAATATTTCATATTTATTTAAATTTATATTTTCATTTCTTCGTTCTGGTGTCGCGCGATGCCTCCAAAATTCGGCGGGAACGGAGTGTCTTAACTCTAGGTTCTCCCTGCCTACCCTGCTATGTGCGGGATACATCGTGAAGCTTATTTATTTAATTATTTTATATTTAATATCCAGAAGTTGGTACATAATTGAAGTACAACATTTCGAAAATTTCATTCTCAGAAAAAAAAATACTGAAAAGTTCATACATAGATCCTATGTAATAACTATTGCTTACTGTGGAATAATTTTTAGTGAACAATTTTTATTTTTTTCTATTATAAATCACGATTTTATTTACAAATTCTATTATACCATAATCCATATTGCTTTGTCATTTGGAACTACTAAATTTACACCTTATATTTCTTTATCTCCACATTGTATTCCATATGTATATAGCAAGGCAGAGGGAATCTAGTTCCGGGAAACCTACAAAATAACTTAGCTCTCTTAACTTAACGCTTTTTATTGTCTTGTTGCCAGAGCAAAAAATAAAAATAATTAATTTCCAAAAGTGACAAATAAACTTGCAACCTTCACATTTACATTCAAACTGTAAATAACGAATAACGAAAGATTTAATATTTCTTTTTTTTTTCTAATATTTAAAATTCAATGCATACGTGATCTTACATACATATAGCAGATTTATAACGAATCAATAAAAATTCTGTTCTCATAATATGCTTACTTTAAAAGCCTTCATGACGCAAGAGAATCTCTATAACGAACGACGATGAATGAATGATTGTGCGACAAAGTTCATTGGACATAATTATGCTAATAATTTATTAGAGTCCCGTTTATATGTATTTTTACAACGTATACGTGGTTATATTACAAATAAGGATAAAAACATGCAATGTTATATGAATTTATATTTTTTTATGTAGGTAGGTATGTACAATGTCCATTTTTTTTATTTTTTTTTAGCTTCATGTTGTATCCCGCACAAAGCAGGGTACAGGGTGTTGAGTGGCAGAACTCAACGCCGCGCTTAGCCTCTACACCAGAGCGAAGAAATTGAAATATAAATGTAAGTAAATATTTCATCTCCTCGGTGGGGATCAAACCCAAAACCAGTCGGTTTTACATTCATACTTCGTGCCGCTGCGCCACGACTGGCCTCAGTACAATGTCCATATTTATTTGAATACGGTAGCGTACCACGGCGTACTCTAATAAGATGAAATTTATTAGAGTACGCCGTGGCTGTAGTGGATCAACGTGTGCCTGCTACCACGATTATGGTTTTGGGTTCGATCCTTACTCCGAGGAATGGTTTATTTATTTTTTCTGTAATAGATAAAGCGCGGTGTTGAGTTCTACTCGACAAGCTATGTCTCGAAAATTCAGCCTAAAATGGGGAGCGGAACGACTAAACATTAGGTGCCTTATACTAACCCCGCCATGTGTAAAATTGCTACTTTTATTATAGTCATTTATTTAATTTATTTTACTGTGAGGCGTAAAAATCTATCGGTCAAAAAACTATTTTAATGGTCTAGTTGACGTGTACTCTTAACTATTTTTTGCTTTTTTGTTTAAAAATATATCGATGGGTCCTATGTATATGGGCCAAACTAACAATTTGGCAATTTTCACTTTTTTATGCCAAACGCATTCTATCGATATAATTTATCAGGTCAGCTATTAAAAAATAGAAATTTCTGCATAGATACAGGACTTTTTGTTAGAATATAACGGCCAATGTAGCACTCATTTAAACGTACAAGGGCCAAATAGTCATTTGAGACTTCTACGCAGGGAATTTCTACACATTTCTTTATTTTAAGGGCCAATCAGCCAGTTTGATACTTATACGCTAAACAGAACAATGATTGGGCTGTGTTGACTGCAAAAGCTTAGTATTGCTTTTATTACGTTCGTCATTAGATAGATAACGAAAAACGTCTCTTTTTCACGAGTTATGAGATAGAACGGCCAAAGTGGTAAATTGGCCCATGTACGTGTCTTATTAAGAAAAAATACACCCCTTTAGGCCCTAAAATATTTTTTCATTTTTGAGTTATTTGGGCGTTACTTTTTATTAATTAGTGACCCAGATTATATACTATATATATTTTACTGTCCCCTTTGCTATTTAAAGCCAGTAATAAGCTTGTTAATTGCATTTTAATTTTGATTAAAGATTTCGGAGTGACTCTACTAAGACACTCAATATTATACATCACAAAAATAAACTATTAATATGCGTATTTCTAATAATAATCACTAATCAAGTAACATATCTACTGCCTTAAGTTCCTGGAAAAAAACTTACCAAGAAACGTGACAGTGGATGAATGAATAGATTCAAAACTAATAAGACTTAAAAATACAGAGAAAACAAAATTTAGAAAATTGTTAGAGGTCATTTACATTAAAGTATTTGAATAATTTGATGAAGACACGAGGCGTTATACACTTCATAAGTTTTAGATCATTGGTCATTATTCTAAGCAATATGGATTTATTGATAACTGTGTCTTGGTAAAGGAGCATAAGCATGTGTCTGTGAAAGCGACTATTTCTACTAGGGTTCTTTTCTCCTCCGAGGACATAAAATATTTTCAGTTCTTCGCTCGAGGAAAATTGTGGTGTTGAGTTCCGCCACTCAACGCACAATGCGCGGAAAGTGGAAAGCACTAAGCTCCCTCTGCCTATCCTGTTTCATACGGAATGCAACATAAAACTGAGAAAATATATAATGAAAAATATGTAGTAATTATAAAAAATAACTATTACAAAGTGTAATGATTTTATAATTATAAGTTTTAATATTCGCAATTTAGACTTGGAGCGGAAGAAGAAAGAGAACCTTTAGAATAACATATTGTATTAGAATTTAAGATAGACATTGTACAAGCTTAACAGTATTTTAATCTGGAAGAAATATAAGTTCTGTAAAAGCCTCGAGGTGTTTGATTTTGTTACAAAAGGATGTTGATGAACTAATTTAAACGAAACAATTTATTCATGTATGTTATGTGTATCATATAATAATAGACATGTATAATTTGTTTCTTACCTATAAAAATACAGGCTACTGGATGCAAGAAGATATTTATTAATATCATGAGCTGTGGGCCAACAATAATAAATACTTCAATCAGTAAACCTATAATAGTTTAATCTAGTTCAAAATCAAAGAAATAGCCAGCGATAGAATTAAAAACTAAAGAAGGGTGTGATGATTTCAGATTTTGTATTTTGTGTATTTTGTAACTGTAGTGGCCAAAAGCAAGTTTTTATTAATGTAAGCGATAAGCATCTTATCTTAATATAAATAAAAACATTATTTTCTTAAGACAGTACTATATGAAGGCCACCTCGTCGGCCACCATTCAGAGAACTTCAAACTGTAGCTTCTTGATTCGATGATCTTAAACAAAGATTTATGACATCAAAGAGATTCTGTTTAAACTAAAAATGAAAATTGCCGATTTAATCAGACATAAAAACCCAGCAGGACATATGTATTTGTATGTTTGATTTGTTTTGCTATCAGTTGAAAATTATAGGGAGGAATTATAGGGAGGGACCTAATACAAAACATTTACGTTTTATATTATAAAAAGATTTGTATTAAAAGTCACATTAAAATCTTAGATCAGCCAGTATGAACAAGAAGACAAATTGTTGAAATGGTTATTGCTGTTATAACCAGGTGCTACCGATAAAATTTTGTAAGAAGAAAGACTTGTGTCATTTATGTCGAAAATTATTATACCACCAGTTAATAAGAAATTTTAATCGCCTCTAATTATATCGTGTCAAATAAAGACAATAAGTGATTTTATCTCTTTATTTTTTGATAGATTTTATACAGACTTTATTTTTTGTATGTCCACGACAATCCTTTTTTTAATTAAAGCTATTTTTACTAAATTGAATAGTTACGTCTTACTAAAATTCAACATTCAATTAAGCTTTTCTTTAAGAAATACAATACATTCATATAGAGGGCCTAATAATAAACATTTTTGGGGCTAATTATTTTTTAAAACAATATGTAAACACGATTTTTTTCTATTACTTAAAGGATCTAACTGAAAACTCAGTTATCATATTACCAAATCGTATAACGTATAAGTCTCTATGTGACATAGTTACTACAATACCTAACTTACTATCAACCGTAATAATCAGTTGTTATTTTTGTCTCATTATTAATCAATTTTATAACTAAAATATGAAAAAAATATGATATATTGTTATTTAGCATAATACTCGTAAAACAGCCAATGTGGTACATTGGCCTTTTTAAAGCGTTTTTAGAGAACAATAAATATAACAAAAACTAACGTATAAGGGCCATTGTGCAGTAAAAAAAATACTAGGATAAATATAAATAAAATACTACTGTATATATATAGAGGATAGTTGTTTTAGCTGATAAGCAAAGTTTCATTTTCTTCGGATGTACCCACATAAAATTATAGCAAATTTAAACTTTGGAAGCCTCTCCTGTAAAGTTGTGATTTCGCGCTTTGGCCCTTATACTTAGGAGCCATCGATATACTTTATAAAAACAATATTTTAATAAGCATAAAAAGTACAACAGTTCAGAACAGTACCTACTTAATTCGAAAGTTAGTTAGCAAGTTGTACAGTTTCTTCATATAGCTGTAATTGATTTAATCGTATAACCTAACCTTACATAATATTCTGACTCAGTTCAAAATATTTTATGGTAAAATATAAAACTTTTATAGCATCATAATACCTATATTAAAAGTTCAACACTCGCATATTTTACTTAATTAAGGTTCCCATTTAAAAGTAAAAGCTTCATTAGCCTAATCTTAGGTACCTTCAAGGTAGACTATATTTAGATAAACTTAAATAAAGCCTGATCATGTCGCTATCTCCTTAGCACCTCGTAAATCTCCCGTCTGTGAGTTATTGGAAAAACGTGGGAATCTCGTTAACTTCAAAGATTAATCTAGTTTAAAACTTTATCGTAAAAGCTTATAAATAAGATAAACATAGGTAAATTAAGCATCAGTTAAATTTATAATATTAATTTTTTACTAAACTGAAAATAATATATTTTGTTTGCTACTAGAAATAGCATAAAAAAATATTTAATCAAAAACATTTGGAACAGAGATTGTTAAAAAGAAAGTCAAATTAATAATCATATACCTACCTAGATGAAAATAAAAAAAAAATAACTTAATATCTAATTATCTGAACTTTATGAATATCGATTGAGATTTTAATCGATACATTTATATCGAAAGATGATAAATATGGTAAATACTAAGTACGCCTACTTTAACTGAAACAAAATTTAGTTACAGTATTTATTCAATGATGCTAAAATTTACAATTAGATTTTTTTTTTCTTATATATTTGATAACAATTATATTTACGAGGTGCGTCTGCCATTGAATGTTCGAGACCGATATTGCGTTCTAACGCAATTCTATAATCTGTGAGTATACTAAGTAGTGTACGCAAAATGACAAAGGCTTTAAACATTTATTATTGGAGCAATATAAATAATTAAATCAATCAGCTTCACGCTATATCCCGCACACTGCCTACCCTCCTGTGTGCGGGATGCAGCGTGAAGCTGAAGAAGAATAACATGGTAATAAATATTATTTGTTTTAATTAGAAATCATTTACATATATTGTCATTGACAAAATATTGAAAATAATAAAGTTTTCATTGACTAAAAAATTAAAATTATTTTTAAAAGACTCCAAAAATTAACAATTACTTAGCAACAGCCATTATCAAACAATGATATCTAATATTAGCTACTATTGTTTTATTGTGCCAAATCTGGCGTAAAAAAAATGTTTACGAATATGGCGCTCGTAAAAATTAATAAGCGATTGTATCTTTGGTTTCCGCGTCACTAGCATAGAGTAATGGCTGTAGCTTAAACGTATAACTTATTGGATAGAGGCTGTTGTCTGACCACGAACGTACGGTTGTGTGTTCGATTTCGACTCAGGGGAATGAATTAATTCAATTTCTTCGCTCTGATTACGAAACAAAGCGCGGTGTTGAGTTCCACCACCCAACACTAATGTCTCGGGTTTTTTTAAAAAGTGAAAGCAAGTGTCTTAACCCCAGGTTCCCTCTGCCTACCTTGTTGTTAGCGGGCACTCAGCGCTAAGCTAAATTAATAAATATTAAATTACTTGCGTTATATGAACTGAAAATTATATTTTGTTGTAGTGGTTTGTTTCTTGTACCCTACAGAATATACCCCACAGCATTGTAAATAACACCAGATAATAATAGCAGAGAGTGCGTACTATAGAATAAGGGCGTTTAAAACGATAAAATTCAGGTTTTTATCGTTTAATGAACTTTGTTTAAGTTTCATTTCGATTTATATTGTAATAGAAAACATTTTGTAATTGTGCATGTTGTTCTATGTATTTATAGAAGAATGAATATTTATTTAAATGTTATATTGGTGTTTTATTTTTATAAAATTTAATTTTAACGGTATTTAAATATTGTAACTATAATTGAATATTGATATATCCCATAACAAAAAGAACATAATAGAAAAAATATTTTATTTTTTATTTATTGTTCGTGAAAGCTTATCGAATATAGCAAAATTGATGTAAATAAACTTTTGCTTAAAACTATCATGTAATATATTTATAGTAGATTAAAAAGTACTTTAATTTAACAAATTCAACTTTTAACATTACTTAACCTTCCTCCAACGTTCCAAAGTAATACGAAATAGTACATTAGATGACTATTATAGAATTTATTTATTTCGTTCACAAATATATTACCAAATATCGACACACTCGACAATTCGATATTCTGCAATCGTTGCCAAAACAATGGTAGTCCCAAAAATCTGAAAAACATATTTTCTATCATACAAAAGCCTCACGTGCTGTACCCTTTTTGGTACAATCGCTTTGCAGAATAACAAACAGAGTTCCGAGGTCAGATCTAAAAATACACCAGGGACAGCGGATAACGGGTCTATGTTATTTAATTTAGTATTCGATATAGATATTATGGTATTTCACAATTGGATAAGTATTTATATTGGGGACGGATTTGGCAACGAAGCTACGTAGGTATGTGTGAAAGTTGATAATGTTTTTTTAAGTATTGAACTTTCGATTAGCATTCTTTAATCATTTATTGGGGATCGAAACGCGACGGTTGTCAGTTCAGTTACTAGTCGCGGAAATTTTGCATTTTCTAGCTTTTCTAACAAAATACATCACTGCGTTAAGTTTCACCACTCAAACGCAACTGTCTCAATAAATTGGGCGGGATGCCGAGATGCGGGATTCATGGCAAACATAAAAAAATATGCGCGTTTCAAAGAGGTTTAAGGGGGAGGAAATAGGGAGAACCATTACTTTGTATTTATTTTGTTGCATTGCGGAAGCAAACTTCTCACTCTTTGTTAAGTCAAATCCGTTAAAAATTATACTTCCTTATTATTAAATATGATTTTAATACGAATTTGAAACTATAGCCTTAAAAATGACATTGGAACTAGCTTCTTAATTCAATATTTATTTATGTCTAAGATACAGAAGATCCCTTCCCGCCTTGTCGTTTAGTATTCTGTAAGAAAAGCTTATCTAATCGCAGAGAGCCTTTGTATATTAGCAATTTAATTAATTAATGAAAAACAAAGAAGCTTTTGATCCCACATTAACTTGCTATCAAGAATTTACAATAAAAGAAAAAAACTTAATTGAAATTTTTGAGGCCAGTCGTGGTGCAGAGGCTGTAGGGTCTAAGTAGTGTAGTGGCAAAATTGACTGTAAACGCGGCTGATTGTGTTTTCGATCCTCACTCAAGTAATTGAAAAATTTATTTAAATGTATATTTTAATCTCTTCGGTCTGGTGTCGAGGCAAAGCGCGGCGTTGAGTTCCGCCCCCCCTCAACTCCTTCTACCTAACATGCTATATGCGGGTTATGCGTGAAGTTGATTTTTTAAAATTGAAATTTGAAGCATTTATAAGTTTTTAAGATTACAGTACGCAGGTATGTCGGAGCTGATTGAGAACGGAAGTTATGAGCACAAATCCTAACGTCATATTATTTTATTATCATCTATGTATGACGTTAGGTTCCGACACCAAATACATACTTTTTTAAACTAGTACTCGGTAGGTCACTGCCGAGTGAAGTTCAGGCTATATAATAAATTAAAAAAGTAACTCTATACTATCTGCAAATGTATAGAGTCGTTGCTTGTTGAATGGGAAAAATAAGCGCTTTTTATAATCAAAGCGGAGAAATAAGAATGATCTTAAAATAAAATCTTCCCCCAACTTGGAGTTAAAACCAATACTATCGTTTGTACAATCAGACAGGTTATTTGGCCATAGTGGTGGCCATGTAAAGATTATTTTATATATGTATATGATGCCAGATCATAACCAAGAGTCGTGTCGCAAAAGAATATAAAATGCAATGTACTAAAAAATGTAAGATTATTAAAATATTTACGAAGAAAGCTATCGCACATGTTTTGTCATATTTATAGATATATTTTTTCCATATTTATGAATTTGTAGTTCGATTTGATATGTTATTAAGGTTATATATCACAACCATTGAATTAGTGTCCTAACAAAAAAAAAATCTGTAACATACCTACTGATTTTCATAAAAACAATAATTATTATGCTTCATAATTATTTTTATTATATAAGCGAAATAATTTTTACATTTTTAAATATAGATTGTTGGAAAAATATTTTAAAAAATATAAAAAAGAAAACTCTTCCGAGGGTGAGACAATTAGATTATTATCACTATCATAATCATTTGAGACCAGTCGTACTGCATGGACACAAACATGCACGAAGGACTGTTAACGTGACAGACTATTGGTTCGATTCCTCTCGAGTGAAGAAGTATGTAATTTTTCCTCCACCGATGCCTCCAAAATTCAGGCAAGTAGGAAACGGAAGTATCTTAATGAGAACTGAGTGTCTAGCAAACACTAGGTCCCCAGGTTCCTTTTGCCTATCTTATAATGTGCGCTTGTAAAGCAAAAAAAAACATCAAACCACGCTTATATATTGTGATTATATAGTATCCAAAATCAGTGTCTAAATATCATGATTATTGATTATATATATAGTGTATCTAATATTGAAGAATATGTAGGTAAGTTATTTACTATAACTTATACTTTGTAAAACATGTACGAGAGATAGCTTCCTTCGTTGAGGCTATAGGTTGTGTATTTGATGATCGATCCCCACTCGAGGAAATGATCGTAATATTTAATTTTTTTTCGCGTTCCGCTTCGAAAAAAACGTAAAGCTGCTTTTTTGTTTTTACCTTGGGTTCTGTTATTTTCTTTTTTAAATAACTATTAATATATCCCTCTGCCTACCCCGCTGTGTGCGGGATACAGCGTGAAACTGTTTTTTTTTATTTATTAATATATTACTATACTTTGATAATTTATTTTAAATTGTTTTTAATTATTAAAATCTAAAAATAAATGGATTCAGTTAATTAATTTTAAACTGCTATATAATATAGTTAATGTTGCCACGTAAACGTTTCTAATTAAATTGGGTCATCGCAGTAATTAACGCTTAATATTGTGGTAACTAAATTCAATTCAAAATATTGTTTTGTTATTTTTAGAACATTAGAGAGTAATTTATGTATAATTTAAAGTTTAAATAACTAAATTTCATCTGGCAACTATTGTAATACCTATTTTTGCTATAATAATAAAATTGGCTATAAAAATATGAGCGCCTGGAAGAGGTTACATTAGGTTTTATGCGTTCACAGCTGTTTCCGTACTCATAGATACTAATTAGCGTTTTAACTCACTTTAATCGGTACAATTCTGTTTATTTGCTGTTTAATATTAGTTAAACGTTATTTAACGTCTCTGGTAGGGGCTGTTAGGTTTCATGATGTGTAGAAATATGTAGATAATTTAAATAACTATGATGGTAAGTCACTGGTGCTTAGTTATAGCTAGTTCAATGCTATGTTCTATTCTATTATCTTCAGGTTTTCTGATTCATATATCAAAATTTTCCAGCAAAATATCCATTTCGTTGGAAAATTCGACATTTTCAATAAATTGAGCTTAAAGTAGATATGTAGGTAACCTATCAAAGCTCTAAACGGCTTCTAATAATATTATAGGTATATTTAAGGAAAAATAAATTCCCTATAGTTATTTTCATTATTTCTTTACTTTTTGTTGCCAAAACTCATAATAAAATCATAAATCCACCATCATTATAAAAGTGTTAAAACAAACTTGGAGTAATTTTCCCATTTTATACCATAAAATTTGCACAAAGAACGAAAGTAGGGCAGTAATCTAATAAATTGACATGAGCGCGTTTATTACTTAAATCATAAATCAATATGGGGGCTTCACACCGTGGGAGACGCCATGACAATTTAAGTCATATAACCTAATCATTATATTGTATTATACCAATGTGAGGAGATTAAGTAGATAAACCCATTTCTTTCTTATTTTTTTATCAGCTTCACGCTGTATCCCGCAAACAGCAGGGTAGGCAGAGGGAATCTAGTGTTAAGACACTCCATTCCCCACTTTCTGGCGGATTCTGGAGGCATTGCGTGTTGAGTGGCAGAACTCAACGCCACGCTTTTCCTCGACATCATAGCGAAGAAAATGGAAATATAAATTTAAGTAAATATTTCATCTCCTCGAGTGGGTATCGAACCCACAACCAGTCGGTTTTACAGTCACACTTTGTGCCGCTGCGCCACGACTGTCCTCATTTGTTTTTGTAATAGACTTTATTAGAATTAAAATTCTTTTTTGTTAAAATTAAAGGTTTTAAACAAATTATTTTACTATAGGATAAAACCGGGATACATGAAAACTGGGACAGACACTTTCTAAAATATTATTTACAAAAATAAAAACTGCGAATGGGTTGTTTAAATATGTTCTATGTGCGCCCCCCTACTTATTTGAGACATTATCTGTAGTGCGAGGCAGCCAGCACTTTCCCCTAAAAGATATTTTATGTAATTTTTTAATTGATAAGTTAGAAAACAAAAACAAAATATTAATTCAAAATAAAATGTTAAACAAGCTACATTTATAGAAATTTTCATATCAAATTATCATTCTTAAAATTAGAACGCAAATTCAAGAAGCTATCTATATCGGATTTATTATTCAAAATAATAATATGAACTTTAAAAAAGTAAGCCTTTGAATTTCTGTATTCTGAGCGGGGTTAGAATTCGCTTCCTACAGAGTTGTATGGGTAGGTACTACTAAAGGGAAAAGTCGACAAATTGAAGCGCATCCGTTATAGAGGTTGGATTTTTTTTAGTTTCACTCTCTATTTCGCATATACCAGGTTAGGCAAATAGAGCAAATAGCAAAATAGAGCAAAAACTAATAATACAATTTCAATGTTGTTTTTCATTTTAAAATTTGAGATCATAGTGTCGCAGAGGCACAAGGGTGTAACTGTAACGCGACAGTTGTGGTTTCGATCCCCACTTTAGGGAATGTATTATTAGTTGTTAACATTTTCATTTCTTCGCTCTTGCACGAAAATAAAAAGCCATCGTTGTGTTCCGCCACAATGCGCAATGTATGGAAAAAATTGGCGGAAAGAGGGGATCGGAGTGTCTTATCACTAGGTTCCCTCTGTTTACCCTACTGTATGCCGGATACAATGTAATATATACTCGTAGCTCATATTAGCTAAAAATAAAAGATAAATTTAATTATTAAAATAATACGGTCTGCAGTCTTTGTGGCATTAGATACCAAAATAATTTCATAATCAAAAGACTAAATTTACTAAATTATTACATTTCACGGTCTGTGATTCGGAAACACAAGTAGCGCTAAACAAAATTATATTATGTGGGTAGAGTACTCCTTGTATCTGAAAGATTTCTTCTTTTTTGTAGCTTTTATTTTATATATTATTTAGTTTTTTCTAATTTAATTTACCATTATATGTTCGTTTCTTCTGTGTTGCCTTTGACTGTGAGCCTTTAGCAAAAGAACAATGCGTAAGTCACCCATTGATTTAAGGGTTGATAGTATTACCTCAAATATATATCAAAATATAAGTAAGTTATGCTAATAATGTTTTAATTAAAGTTTATTAATTATCTCTAAATATCCACTTTCATCAATGGGTGCCACTCTACTTAAGAGGATGTAATTTGATTTTGTTTCCGTTTACCGATTATAATAAGTGTTTGTAGTGTGCCACAATAAAAATAAATATCAGGGAATATATGCAATCACTAAGTATACGACTTTTGGTTATTATTAAAGAGTAAAGAAATCCTTGTGAAAATAGAGACGAAAAGTAACTGAAAATGCAAGTAAAACACTTCAATACGCTTACCGATTTTTTTATGATAAAAAACAATCTTTTTCGAATTCAATTCCATATTAGAATACCTCCCCAACAACATATTAATATATCTTTTATTTATAAAGCAATAAAGCAGGAAAATTTGGAACAATTTCAAACTCATTTTGTTCGCGCATCGAGTAAATTGACATACAGCCTGTAAATATAATCGAAAATCGAAATAAAACAATGTTGACGAGGTGCTAATGTGATATTAATGGCCTCTTTTGTATGGGCTGGAAACTCTTTTATGAGACGTTTTATGGTTTACATTATAGCGCCACGGAGGTCCATGTCCTATTTGCGAATGTTTTAGTGAAATACTATAGCAGGGATAATAAACCAATATCCCGCGCACTGCAGGGTAGGCAGAGGGAACCTAGTGTTAAGACACTCCGTTCCCCACTTTTTGCCGAATTCTGGAGAAATTGGGTGTTGAGTGGGAGAACTCAACGCCATGCTTCTCCTCGACATCAGAGCGAAGAAATGAAAAAATATAAATTTAAGTAAATATTTCATCTCCTCAAGTGGAGATCGAATCCACGACCAGTCGGTTTTATAGTCACACTTTGTGTCACTGCACCACGACTGGCCTCAAGTAGGAATAATAAAATTACTTATTATTAGAGGCCGTCGTGGCGCCGGTGCACAAGGTTGTGATTGTAACGCGACGGTAGTAGGTTCCATCCCCACTCGAGAGAATGAATTATTATTTCTTTATATTTTCATTTCTTCGCTCTGGCATCAAGGCAAATGCCCGGCGTTGAGTTCCAATTTTCAACATGCAATGCCTCGAAAAAATTGGCAAAAAGTTGGAAACGGCGTGTCTTAACGCTAGATTCCCTCTGCCTACCCTGCTGTTTGCGGAATACAGCGTGAAGTCGATTTTTTTATTTTATTTATAATAAATTTACCTTTAGGTAGACGATGATGTACCTATATATTATGTATGTAATTCAAATCGTAAACTATACTGTCAAGTAAATTGTTTTCTAGGTTTCAATTTACACTTTGTCTAACCAGGTCTGTAAATTTATATTTATCTTTAAAATTATAATTTTACTCTGATTTAATTTGTGATGGATTTCTATTGACAGCATTTCCAACGTATATAAGGGTTCCTACTATTGTGTATTTCTCAGAATATTTAATCATTTTACACCGTCGTGGCGGAGTGGCGTACAGTCTGTAAACGCGGCGGTTTTGGGTTCGATTCATACTCGGGTCAAGGAATTATTTTCATTTCCTTGCTTTGATACAACGACAAAACGTTTTGAGTACCGCGACTCTATGTTTCTAATGTCTCGAAAATAAGGCGAAAAATGTGGAATAGAGTTTCATAACATCTTAACACTAGGTTCCCCCTTCATACACTGTTGGATATGCGTGAAGATATAAAATATATATAGAACATTTAAGTTTCATATATAAACCACTTGACATGAATCCTCTTTTAGACAACATTTTACTACAAAACTTTTACTAAGATCACGGTGCTAACTATGAAAGTAATTAATATTATTTCGACTTTTCTTGTTAATTTGCTCCTTGGAAAATATTTTCTAGACGTCTATTTATAAGTAGAATAGCAACTTTTCATATGGATAAATTATTTTTATAATACGAATATTATATGTATGTATATATTATAAATATAATATAATGTGGCGTTGATGTACGCCACTCAACACACTGTCTGCAATGCCTGCGAAATTCGGCGGAAAGTGAGAAACGGAATGTCTTAACACTGAGTTCCCTCCGCCTACTCTGCTGTTTGCGGGGTACGGCGTAAAGCTGATTTTATTTATATAATACGACTCTACGGCTATTAATCGTTGGCATTAGATGTCAGCACTCATAAATATAAACAAAAAGAATAATTTCTTCTATTCCAGAATCGGTCTCGTTAAACCGACCGCCTTGTTAGTGTCAAATAAAATGGACAGCACGCCCTCTAAATCAACTCGTTGTCACACATCGACCGTAAGCGATAAAGAAAATAATATAAAGGTTTTAAATAAAGACACTCTCTGTATCACTCTCACTGTATTATTTTCTCGCCGAACTCCTTTTTTATATTATATTATTTTGTATAATATTAGTTTTATTAATTTTATTATTTTTATTGTTTTTTAATATTTTTTAATTTAATTATATTAATATTTTTTTAAGGTTTAGATAATTCTTAGAGTCATAACCTGACCATACGTGAGTGATATTCGTAATTCTTAACGAATATCACGAGTGATTCTTTACGAATATCACTGTCAGCGAATATGAATATCAAATCATATCAATCAACATATGTACAAAAAGCAATTTTAACATAAATACTTTCAGTAAGGTAGTTCCAAATAGTAGCTGAAGGCTACTGAATAACTGAAAGATTTCTGAAGTAAGCAATTACAAATAGGTGTTGACCACATTCATAACTAACACGATAATAATTGATTAACTTAATAATCAATTACCCGAATAGTCGAGGTTATGTGGCAGAGTGCGAGTAGTACTCTGAACCACACCAGAGCCAAGACTTCACGTAGATAATTATAAATAGGTCTTAACCACATTTATAATTAAAATAACAATTAATTAATCAAATAATTAATTGTCCAAATAGTCGAGGTTAGCCAGTGGTGGTGCACGAGTAGTGCTCCGACCCACAGAGCCAAGACTGAATGTACAACGCCCGTGCAGCCTTTTATAT